>JAHPZR010037835.1:0-16991 GCA_019787425.1 Platygyra sinensis
AACATCTTATTAAGGCGGGGGTACACTTGAAAAGGAGTGAAATTTGAATTAATATTAAAAGGGAATTGTTAGCATTAAAATGGGTTGGAAACACTACCAAAAGAGAGCCCAAGGTTGGTAGGGGGACTATTTGGTGTCCACCTTCTAATAATTCTTCACTTCAAATTTCAATTATCCAAATCCATCAAATCTTCAACATTTCATATCTTCCCCAATTTAACCTATCCTTTAAGAAAAAAATCTCTTTCCCAAAATGCCCAAAAATCACCCCCAAATTTACCCAAAACCCCCAAACAGTGCTTAATGAAATAAGCATAGAGATTTAGCGTTGCTTGAAACGTGACCGAGATATTGGCAGAAAGGACTTGTTATTAAGCGACGTCAAAGTTCATACACGCTACATCACAAATTGATTAACATTCTCCTAACTATCAGGAACACTGCGTTCATACTTTCATACGTTTGTGCATGGTTCCGCTGAGCACCGAGTTGAACAAAACCCAACATTCATGTTACATTAACAATACATGTATCTGAAAGTCAAGTGATCATCGCAGTAAATTTTCCAATTTAAGCAATTGGAAAGAAGAAGCCTGAAAAAAAGCAGGGCTTCAACGGGATTCGAACCCGTAACCTCCGCGATACCGGTGCGATGCTCTACCAGCTGAGCTATGAAGCCACACATTGGGAGCGAGGTCAATATGTTGAGTTCATATCTTTACGTGCAGTGAAGTGATGTGAAATATATATGAAATAATTCATATTTCAGTGTACTGCGGTTGTAGATGAAAGTGAAGAGTGATCATCGCAGTAAATTTTCCAATTTAAGCAATTGGAAAGAAGAAGCCTGAAAAAATCAGTTGCTTAAATTGGAAAATTTACTGCGATGATCACTCTTCACTTTTGTCTACAACCGCAGTACAAATATCAATTATTTCAAATATACTTCACAATACATGTATCATTATCAGGTGATGGACTTTATAGTTCAATTCCGACTGAAGAAACAGTGATTAATTCAGGAGATGAATTTGCCATGTGCCCAACAATAGAAGAAAATAAGAATTTCTTGAGAAATAATGCAATTAACAGTACTACTGCAAATTCAGTCGAATCAGGGCAGGTCAGTTGTTTGAAAGATTCATATACGCTAGATCACAAATTAAATTTAGTAACCATTCAGCTGGGTTCTTTTCGCTCATTTACAATTGACGATTGCGCGTTCTGTTAATTATTGAAACTGAAAAATATCAAGAACACACAGAACTGTAGGTTTTGTGTTGTAACCATTAGTGTGTCTTCTAAAACTTGTCGTTGACCCGCTGCGCCTCGTTGACTATCCGCTTAGATAGAAAACAAGGGCGAGCAGGCATGACATGCTAAACTACGATTAGGTTTCCCTAAATTCACGGTCTCCCAGCGTAAAAGGAACAGCTTCCTGTCCTAGTTGCGTGTTATAACTTAGCTTTCTGTCCTGTCATTGCGTGTTACAACCCCAGTGTTCCCCTCTCCAGCAATCGTTTCAGCTCTCTGCGGAAATACCGCCGGTCAAAAAATATTTAACGCTACTAATTTACAGAAGAATAGTTAACACTATTGCAAAACTTGTCTCAAGTACTGCGACTACCACGCTGCCAAATTCCCACGACCATGATTCGAGAGATCGAGCGGCTAGAGTCATGTCGGGAACACCATCTAATAAAATATTTTTGTAAAACACTCGATACTTTGCTGTGTTTATTACTATATAGATTTAGGCCAGCCTAAAAGCGTAGCTCCTTGGCCAGGTTCCTCAGAGCCCGATTAAGCTAACCCAGAAAAAGGTAGAACTTTGGATTTGAGTTTTGTAACTTTGCGGTGAGGTTTTCGGTTTTGAAGTTTATCAACACAAAACAAAGCAGCAAAAATACATTTGAATAGAACAAAAAGTTATAATTCGAAAAAAATTTGATCCTGGGCTAGCGTTAACAGGCTTCAGAACAATCCTGCCCTGTTTTCAACAAGTTAACCTGACATGAGCCCGCAGTCCTATCGAAAACATGCACTCGGTCAGCGGTTAACTTAAAAAAAACACGTGACCTCGATGAGTTGTAGACTTGAGCCCGCGATATGGTCACGTGATACTCAGCAGATATCTTGTTTTGACAGGTGTCAATTGGTCATAACACGGTTGTCCAATATCAAAGAAGGACATAGTATACCAAGGCTGCATGTCTCTGTCAACCTATGATTTGGAGTATGGCCGCCATGTTGCGCGACTCCACCGTCGTCGTTGTCGTCGCCGTCGTGCGTACGCGCCCACGAGCAATACCGCTGCCCATGATAACCATGAGAAAATCAATTCATGGGTTTCTTTTTCCCTATATGGTTATGGGGCTCCGCTTGGCGGTCCTTCGGGCCGTCGGAGCTCCGCTACAAAATAATTTTTCAGAACAAACCATGACAAGGCTGCACTGACAGATAGAAGTGCAAGCTTCCTCACTTTCGAATGTGACAGGTTTTCAGTAACGGGAGTAGGGAGCATTGTTGCTGACTCTTTTAGGATTAAAATCTTTTTAGGTCCAGTAACAACTGTATACATTTGCCCTTTATAAATCGCAGCAAGAGTGTCTATACATCCATATTCGACATCCTTGAACTGAGCTGCAACTGATAGAGAGAACTGCGAGAGAACTCGCTTCCTCTCTCCGCGCTTTTTTATTTTTTCGCGCGCTGTTTTTTGCACTGCCCCCTGACTAACTGAACGCCTGGAAGAGGCTAGGAAGAGGGATGAAATGAATGCCGTGTCATCTGGAAGCTAATTAAGGTTTCGTTGTTTTTTTTCTTTAAAAATATGTTTTTAGAGCACTTTTAAGTACTAGTAACACAGATTCTTTCGTTCGGAAACTGCTCGATTCCGAAATTAGTCACATGGCAAAGCACATGGTTTTGTAATAATTCGCCATTTCGTGTCATTGTTGGGTGTTGTTTTTACTGTGTAGACTTGTCATTTCTTTCTACTTAGTTGGCAATTTATATTATCGGTGTTGTGGACGTCGTTTGTTCTGATGAAAATGTTGATAACAAGTCTCTCGTATAATCGAGCCGGGGACAAAAAGCATTATCGCAACCCTCGACTAGCCGGGGTAATTCTGATGTTCACGAAGCAAATAAATGAACAAAATGAATAGTTTTAACTCGACCAATTCCAGATATGGCATTGGTATCTATCGCTCAAAAAGTTACAATTTGAAAGTTAATTGATGCTCTAACTCATCTGAAGGCACAACTCAGTATTCAGAGAACCTACAATTCCAACTCTATTGCTTGGGAATTTCAAATATATTGATTTAATGCAGAAAACTACAGAACAAAAGGCTCCAACAAAATATCTGGCTACTGACTACCATACACAGAAAGATCATGTTTATACCAAAGTGCCACATTGTGTACAACCAGCAAATACCCTGGAGTCTTACTATAGTGATCATAAGTCTATTTATATTTCCATGAAAGCTGTTTGAATATTTGTTAAAAATTTTCACTGTGTAATGGGATCATTTCATTTCATATTTAATTTAGCTGAATATGAAACTTTCCATGCCAAATAAGCATCTAAATGTATCAAACAACTATTTGAATCACAAAGAGAAAACAGTCACAACATTTATTTTCATGTTGCTAAATTCGAATTCCTAGTCCTCATAGAGATTCAAAATTGCATGGAACTCTACCAAAATTTCCAGATGCATTACGTAAGTATATTATATGTTTCAGGTTAAAAGAATTATTTTAGGTCCTGACTGCCAGGAAGGCATGCCATTTATAACTGTCATTTTCTTTTGTAATTTTTGTGCATAATTTTTTGTGCATAATTTTTGTGCATTCATTTTCATACCATTTTAAAATATGTGACTATTATCTTTATTGTGTATTGCAGGCTATTGTGTTAGCTACCACTTGAGCTGTTGAAACAGATTCTTTGCCAAAGACAGTGGTTACAACCGCATAAAATGTTTCTCCAAACTGCAGATATAATTAAAGAGTTGGAAACACTTTGGAAATTTATCCGTGTAGATTGCTTAAAGTCAAAATGTCAACAAGTGAATTCCACCTGAACTCACTACATGCTGAAAATGAACCTACATGTATAGCTTTATAGTGGAATACAAAAATACAACAGAACTTAAAATTAGCAGCTGCATATAATGTTCATATATTCATAAACATACACATGTAGAGTAATACCAGTCCTTTATATAAGGACTGTAATTAAATAAAACTACTGAGCCCCATCATAAGGAACACAAAAACAGTAGAACTTTGTTAATCTTGCTCTGTTATTATATTCAAATCTTGCAATGTTTATTTCAAGTATAAAGTTATCGTAGCTCTTCAAGCTTATACGTGTTTAATTTTCATTCAATTCTTAAAAATGTTTCTTATCTTGCTGTACTTCTACTACATGAGCTGCTCACAGGAGCCGTTGATTCCAACTAAAATAAGACATTTTCGAAATAGCGTACCAATATAGAAAGCTACTGCAAATTTAGGAAAACATTGTCATCTCTTCGTGACAAAATAGAAATAAAAAAAAAAAAACAGGAAGTGTTAACTCGAGCGAGGACACAAACAACATCCTGTTAACGATCAGGAATTTTGTTTCCATCTTTTGTGCATGGTTCCACCGAGCACCGAGTTGAACAAAACCCAACATCTATGGTGCATTAAAGTTGTCATTATCAGGTGATGAATTAAGCTGATTCATTGAATAAACACTAATTAATTCTGGAGATGCATGTGCCATTTTCCCAAAAAGAAAAGGAAATAAAATGGAAATTCCTAACAAATATTTCAAACAACAGTACCAATGTACAAAACTACTGCAAAATCGCGAGAACATTTTTTCCTATTTGTGATGGAATTGGAAAAAACACAGTGTTAACTCAAGCGAGGACAAAAATGACAACATCCTGTTAACGATAGGAAATTCCGTTTTCATAATTTCATTTGTGCATGGTTTCATCGAGGACCGAGTTAAACAAAATCAAACATTCATGTTACATTAATACTACCACATGCACCATGATCAGGTAATGAGCTAAGTTGAATTCAATGAAGAAAAATAAATTAATTCTGGAGATACTTGTGCCATTTTCCAACGATAAAAGAAAATAAAAGTTTCTTGAGAAATAATTCAAACAATAGTATTAATATATAAAATTAGTGAAACTTCGGGAGAACATCATAGTTTTGCGCTGCCCTATTTGTAAAGGAATTGAAGTGTTAACTCATCCTATAAACGCAAAGTTGGAATTTATAGTGATCACTATGAAAGTTCCTCTTAGAGAGTGGAGTATTAGCGTATATTTGAAACCTAAAGCCTTGAAGGAAAGCATGCAATGTCTTGTATAAAAATAATCAATGATCAGAATAAAATGACTTTCGGTCACTAGTTTGACGATGTTGCGCATGCCATGGTGACGCACAGGAAATATATTTTCCGTTCTTGATCAAGTTATTGGAAAAGTTGGAAAAAACCGGAAGTGTGAACTCAAGCGAGGACACAAACAACATCCAGTCAACGACCAGCGTTACATCACTATACTCGCAAGGGGAAATAAAGCTTGCTGGTTTTGTATTGATTGTTGCAATTTGTTCTGATCCTGATGAACGTTCCTCTTGTGGAGAAGAGTACCTTGACGCCTTGAAGGAAATCAAAGTCTTGTATAATGAGTAATAAATAAATGGAATAAAGGAAACGGTGTTGCGCATGCTATTGTGACGTACAGGAAAAACTCTTTCCACTCTTGATCAGTTTAACTAAAACGCGTCGATCCCTAAAAGTTCGTTCAAAAACTGTGTTCACTTCGTTTGGATTACTTCGTATTTAAAAGAGCGACGTGATAGCTGTTACTTCATCAGCAGAGAAGGTTAGTAGAAATTGCAAGTTAAATGCTAAAATCCCCAGGCTGCATGTGCTACAGCCCTCCTATCCTCCCCAAAAGGAAAATCAGACTTGAAGCAAAGCTCTCTCCAATATTTATTAGCGTCCTTAAACAAACGAAGCAAACAGCGGTGATGACAACGCCACCGAAAAAAATAATTAATAAGCCGGACAACTGCTGTGCATTTGTATTTTAAAACTTTTTACATTTCTAAGCCATCCTCTGCAAAACAAGAACGTGGAATTACCGATTGAATTCTCCGTAGTCTGAGGAAATTTATTTTCTTGTACTCCCATTTGAAATTTAACGCTGTCATTGTATATTTAGCCTGAGAATGTTTTTAGAGCTATTGGCGTACTGAACAGATCTTTACAATTGCGACTGAAAGTGGCTTGTAAAATAAGATTCATTTTTGTCGACTTGGCGTCGTCTTTGGCATGTCGCTGTTGTCGTTGCCTATAAGCTCCCTTCTCTCTCGGGATAGTAGCTATGAAGTCCCGATAAGTCTCCCGTGTGAATAAAAAGTTGACTGATGCAGCTTATCAACGGTGACTGATCCTTCGTTTAACAGAACCATTGAAACAAACCTGCAGATGTAATTTTAAAACGCGCTGTTTGAACTATTTGCCTAAATGAGCTACTTTACGGTTTCCTTAATTTGAAAGTTCAGCCTAAATTTTGAAGTTCGTTTTTTTTGTAATCCGTACATATCTTCTCAATCTTCTCCATCCTTGAACATCTTCGTTGCTTTATGGCTTGATATTATCCATTGGTGTTTTTCTATCTTAGTAGGCTACTACTTTCAATTTAAAGATAAATTTGTACATGTCAAAAATAACTCAGTTTAATCTACTATTATCAGGGTTCAAAATGCCACGACTGGGCCCCTTTAAGCAAACTATTCCAATGTAGGTCAGTTGGTTGAAAGTTCATACATGCTAAATCAAATTGATTAACATTCTGTTACCTCTCAGGAACTCTGTGTTTGTGCATGGTTACGCTGAGCACCGAGTTGAACAAAACAGGCAACATTCACGTAATCATGATAACAACATGTCAGTGATATTTGCAAGAAAACGAGCTGTAAGGTTTGGGGTATTATTGAGACGACGTAATTTAATCCCATGGTCCGCAAAGTTACAGCTGTGCAAGTCCAATATTTTGCCCCACCTAACATATTTAACAATTACTCCATGAGAGCGCGTTGGATATGAGATGATAGATAGCCAACGAGGCGTGTAGCACCAAGTTGGCTTTAGTCATCTCATATCCAAGAAGCGTGAGTGGAATAATTGTAATTAAAAACGCCCCCAAAATATAGAAAACTAGACTACAATAAAAACAAAAAGGCCCAAAAAATCACGCATACGCTCGCCAGTTTTGTAGATCATGGTATAATGGCTCATATACTATGATGGCTAAGTCAATGAAAACTCTCGAATTGCATTATCCAATGATCCAGTTTTTAATAAGTAGGATACACAGGTGCCCCCAGAACAGAATAAGTGATAAACCATCAAACCGGGGACAACGTCCCCTACTCTTTTCGAACAGTGTGTGGGTTCTTTAACGTCCCACACCAGTACCACACCAGCGGACTTGAAAGAAGAAGACTTGAAAGTCTAACCATTTGCAAAGGCAGCACTTTCTGCTCAGTACTGTTATTTAAATACCCTGAGTGTTAGTCCGGTCGAGGTTTGAACCTGCGACCTCCCGCACGGGAGTCCGGTGCTCAACCAACTAAGCGAAAAGAAAACGTTAAGAGAACTCAGCTGAAGATTTAATTTGTGATCTAGCATGTATGAATCTTTCAAACAACTGACCTGCACTGATCGCACTGATTCGACTGAATTTGCAGTAGTACTGTTGTTTGCATTATTTCTCAAGAAATTCTTATTTTCTTCTATTGTTGGGAACATGGCAAATTCATCTCCAGAATTAATCACTGTTTGTTAAGTCGGAATTGAACTATTAAGTCCATCATCTGATCATGTTGTTGTTAATGTATCGTGAATGTTGCCTGTTTTGTTCAACTCGGTGCTCAGCGTAACCATGCACAAACACAGAGTTCCTGAGAGGTAACAGAATGTTAATCAATTTGATTTAGCATGTATGAACTTTCAACCAACTGACCTACATTGGAATAGTTTGCTTAAAGGGGCCCAGTCGTGGCATTTTGAACCCTGATAATAGTAGATTAAACTGAGTTATTTTTGACATGTACAAATTTATCTTTAAATTGAAAGTAGTAGCCTACTAAGATAGAAAAACACCAATGGATAATATCAAGCCATAAAGCAACGAAGATGTTCAAGGATGGAGAAGATTGAGAAGATATGTACGGATTACAAAAAAACGAACTTCAAAATTTAGGCTGAACTTTCAAATTAAGGAAACCGTAAAGTAGCTCATTTAGGCAAATAGTTCAAACAGCGCGTTTTAAAATTACATCTGCAGGTTTGTTTCAATGGTTCTGTTAAACGAAGGATCAGTCACCGTTGATAAGCTGCATCAGTCAACTTTTTATTCACACGGGAGACTTATCGGGACTTCATAGCTACTATCCCGAGAGAGAAGGGAGCTTATAGGCAACGACAACAGCGACATGCCAAAGACGACGCCAAGTCGACAAAAATGAATCTTATTTTACAAGCCACTTTCAGTCGCAATTGTAAAGATCTGTTCAGTACGCCAATAGCTCTAAAAACATTCTCAGGCTAAATATACAATGACAGCGTTAAATTTCAAATGGGAGTACAAGAAAATAAATTTCCTCAGACTACGGAGAATTCAATCGGTAATTCCACGTTCTTGTTTTGCAGAGGATGGCTTAGAAATGTAAAAAGTTTTAAAATACAAATGCACAGCAGTTGTCCGGCTTATTAATTATTTTTTTCGGTGGCGTTGTCATCACCGCTGTTTGCTTCGTTTGTTTAAGGACGCTAATAAATATTGGAGAGAGCTTTGCTTCAAGTCTGATTTTCCTTTTGGGGAGGATAGGAGGGCTGTAGCACATGCAGCCTGGGGATTTTAGCATTTAACTTGCAATTTCTACTAACCTTCTCTGCTGATGAAGTAACAGCTATCACGTCGCTCTTTTAAATACGAAGTAATCCAAACGAAGTGAACACAGTTTTTGAACGAACTTTTAGGGATCGACGCGTTTTAGTTAAACTGATCAAGAGTGGAAAGAGTTTTTCCTGTACGTCACAATAGCATGCGCAACACCGTTTCCTTTATTCCATTTATTTATTACTCATTATACAAGACTTTGATTTCCTTCAAGGCGTCAAGGTACTCTTCTCCACAAGAGGAACGTTCATCAGGATCAGAACAAATTGCAACAATCAATACAAAACCAGCAAGCTTTATTTCCCCTTGCGAGTATAGTGATGTAACGCTGGTCGTTGACTGGATGTTGTTTGTGTCCTCGCTTGAGTTCACACTTCCGGTTTTTTCCAACTTTTCCAATAACTTGATCAAGAACGGAAAATATATTTCCTGTGCGTCACCATGGCATGCGCAACATCGTCAAACTAGTGACCGAAAGTCATTTTATTCTGATCATTGATTATTTTTATACAAGACATTGCATGCTTTCCTTCAAGGCTTTAGGTTTCAAATATACGCTAATACTCCACTCTCTAAGAGGAACTTTCATAGTGATCACTATAAATTCCAACTTTGCGTTTATAGGATGAGTTAACACTTCAATTCCTTTACAAATAGGGCAGCGCAAAACTATGATGTTCTCCCGAAGTTTCACTAATTTTATATATTAATACTATTGTTTGAATTATTTCTCAAGAAACTTTTATTTTCTTTTATCGTTGGAAAATGGCACAAGTATCTCCAGAATTAATTTATTTTTCTTCATTGAATTCAACTTAGCTCATTACCTGATCATGGTGCATGTGGTAGTATTAATGTAACATGAATGTTTGATTTTGTTTAACTCGGTCCTCGATGAAACCATGCACAAATGAAATTATGAAAACGGAATTTCCTATCGTTAACAGGATGTTGTCATTTTTGTCCTCGCTTGAGTTAACACTGTGTTTTTTTCCAATTCCATCACAAATAGGAAAAAATGTTCTCGCGATTTTGCAGTAGTTTTGTACATTGGTACTGTTGTTTGAAATATTTGTTAGGAATTTCCATTTTATTTCCTTTTCTTTTTGGGAAAATGGCACATGCATCTCCAGAATTAATTAGTGTTTATTCAATGAATCAGCTTAATTCATCACCTGATAATGACAACTTTAATGCACCATAGATGTTGGGTTTTGTTCAACTCGGTGCTCGGTGGAACCATGCACAAAAGATGGAAACAAAATTCCTGATCGTTAACAGGATGTTGTTTGTGTCCTCGCTCGAGTTAACACTTCCTGTTTTTTTTTTTTATTTCTATTTTGTCACGAAGAGATGACAATGTTTTCCTAAATTTGCAGTAGCTTTCTATATTGGTACGCTATTTCGAAAATGTCTTATTTTAGTTGGAATCAACGGCTCCTGTGAGCAGCTCATGTAGTAGAAGTACAGCAAGATAAGAAACATTTTTAAGAATTGAATGAAAATTAAACACGTATAAGCTTGAAGAGCTACGATAACTTTATACTTGAAATAAACATTGCAAGATTTGAATATAATAACAGAGCAAGATTAACAAAGTTCTACTGTTTTTGTGTTCCTTATGATGGGGCTCAGTAGTTTTATTTAATTACAGTCCTTATATAAAGGACTGGTATTACTCTACATGTGTATGTTTATGAATATATGAACATTATATGCAGCTGCTAATTTTAAGTTCTGTTGTATTTTTGTATTCCACTATAAAGCTATACATGTAGGTTCATTTTCAGCATGTAGTGAGTTCAGGTGGAATTCACTTGTTGACATTTTGACTTTAAGCAATCTACACGGATAAATTTCCAAAGTGTTTCCAACTCTTTAATTATATCTGCAGTTTGGAGAAACATTTTATGCGGTTGTAACCACTGTCTTTGGCAAAGAATCTGTTTCAACAGCTCAAGTGGTAGCTAACACAATAGCCTGCAATACACAATAAAGATAATAGTCACATATTTTAAAATGGTATGAAAATGAATGCACAAAAATTATGCACAAAAAATTATGCACAAAAATTACAAAAGAAAATGACAGTTATAAATGGCATGCCTTCCTGGCAGTCAGGACCTAAAATAATTCTTTTAACCTGAAACATATAATATACTTACGTAATGCATCTGGAAATTTTGGTAGAGTTCCATGCAATTTTGAATCTCTATGAGGACTAGGAATTCGAATTTAGCAACATGAAAATAAATGTTGTGACTGTTTTCTCTTTGTGATTCAAATAGTTGTTTGATACATTTAGATGCTTATTTGGCATGGAAAGTTTCATATTCAGCTAAATTAAATATGAAATGAAATGATCCCATTACACAGTGAAAATTTTTAACAAATATTCAAACAGCTTTCATGGAAATATAAATAGACTTATGATCACTATAGTAAGACTCCAGGGTATTTGCTGGTTGTACACAATGTGGCACTTTGGTATAAACATGATCTTTCTGTGTATGGTAGTCAGTAGCCAGATATTTTGTTGGAGCCTTTTGTTCTGTAGTTTTCTGCATTAAATCAATATA
The DNA here is from genome assembly GCA_019787425.1 of Platygyra sinensis. NCBI lineage: Eukaryota > Metazoa > Cnidaria > Anthozoa > Scleractinia > Merulinidae > Platygyra > Platygyra sinensis. Next base: position 11,579 of record JAHPZR010037835.1, read on the forward strand.
TTTGAAATTCCCAAGCAATAGAGTTGGAATTGTAGGTTCTCTGAATACTGAGTTGTGCCTTCAGATGAGTTAGAGCATCAATTAACTTTCAAATTGTAACTTTTTGAGCGATAGATACCAATGCCATATCTGGAATTGGTCGAGTTAAAACTATTCATTTTGTTCATTTATTTGCTTCGTGAACATCAGAATTACCCCGGCTAGTCGAGGGTTGCGATAATGCTTTTTGTCCCCGGCTCGATTATACGAGAGACTTGTTATCAACATTTTCATCAGAACAAACGACGTCCACAACACCGATAATATAAATTGCCAACTAAGTAGAAAGAAATGACAAGTCTACACAGTAAAAACAACACCCAACAATGACACGAAATGGCGAATTATTACAAAACCATGTGCTTTGCCATGTGACTAATTTCGGAATCGAGCAGTTTCCGAACGAAAGAATCTGTGTTACTAGTACTTAAAAGTGCTCTAAAAACATATTTTTAAAGAAAAAAAACAACGAAACCTTAATTAGCTTCCAGATGACACGGCATTCATTTCATCCCTCTTCCTAGCCTCTTCCAGGCGTTCAGTTAGTCAGGGGGCAGTGCAAAAAACAGCGCGCGAAAAAATAAAAAAGCGCGGAGAGAGGAAGCGAGTTCTCTCGCAGTTCTCTCTATCAGTTGCAGCTCAGTTCAAGGATGTCGAATATGGATGTATAGACACTCTTGCTGCGATTTATAAAGGGCAAATGTATACAGTTGTTACTGGACCTAAAAAGATTTTAATCCTAAAAGAGTCAGCAACAATGCTCCCTACTCCCGTTACTGAAAACCTGTCACATTCGAAAGTGAGGAAGCTTGCACTTCTATCTGTCAGTGCAGCCTTGTCATGGTTTGTTCTGAAAAATTATTTTGTAGCGGAGCTCCGACGGCCCGAAGGACCGCCAAGCGGAGCCCCATAACCATATAGGGAAAAAGAAACCCATGAATTGATTTTCTCATGGTTATCATGGGCAGCGGTATTGCTCGTGGGCGCGTACGCACGACGGCGACGACAACGACGACGGTGGAGTCGCGCAACATGGCGGCCATACTCCAAATCATAGGTTGACAGAGACATGCAGCCTTGGTATACTATGTCCTTCTTTGATATTGGACAACCGTGTTATGACCAATTGACACCTGTCAAAACAAGATATCTGCTGAGTATCACGTGACCATATCGCGGGCTCAAGTCTACAACTCATCGAGGTCACGTGTTTTTTTTAAGTTAACCGCTGACCGAGTGCATGTTTTCGATAGGACTGCGGGCTCATGTCAGGTTAACTTGTTGAAAACAGGGCAGGATTGTTCTGAAGCCTGTTAACGCTAGCCCAGGATCAAATTTTTTTCGAATTATAACTTTTTGTTCTATTCAAATGTATTTTTGCTGCTTTGTTTTGTGTTGATAAACTTCAAAACCGAAAACCTCACCGCAAAGTTACAAAACTCAAATCCAAAGTTCTACCTTTTTCTGGGTTAGCTTAATCGGGCTCTGAGGAACCTGGCCAAGGAGCTACGCTTTTAGGCTGGCCTAAATCTATATAGTAATAAACACAGCAAAGTATCGAGTGTTTTACAAAAATATTTTATTAGATGGTGTTCCCGACATGACTCTAGCCGCTCGATCTCTCGAATCATGGTCGTGGGAATTTGGCAGCGTGGTAGTCGCAGTACTTGAGACAAGTTTTGCAATAGTGTTAACTATTCTTCTGTAAATTAGTAGCGTTAAATATTTTTTGACCGGCGGTATTTCCGCAGAGAGCTGAAACGATTGCTGGAGAGGGGAACACTGGGGTTGTAACACGCAATGACAGGACAGAAAGCTAAGTTATAACACGCAACTAGGACAGGAAGCTGTTCCTTTTACGCTGGGAGACCGTGAATTTAGGGAAACCTAATCGTAGTTTAGCATGTCATGCCTGCTCGCCCTTGTTTTCTATCTAAGCGGATAGTCAACGAGGCGCAGCGGGTCAACGACAAGTTTTAGAAGACACACTAATGGTTACAACACAAAACCTACAGTTCTGTGTGTTCTTGATATTTTTCAGTTTCAATAATTAACAGAACGCGCAATCGTCAATTGTAAATGAGCGAAAAGAACCCAGCTGAATGGTTACTAAATTTAATTTGTGATCTAGCGTATATGAATCTTTCAAACAACTGACCTGCCCTGATTCGACTGAATTTGCAGTAGTACTGTTAATTGCATTATTTCTCAAGAAATTCTTATTTTCTTCTATTGTTGGGCACATGGCAAATTCATCTCCTGAATTAATCACTGTTTCTTCAGTCGGAATTGAACTATAAAGTCCATCACCTGATAATGATACATGTATTGTGAAGTATATTTGAAATAATTGATATTTGTACTGCGGTTGTAGACAAAAGTGAAGAGTGATCATCGCAGTAAATTTTCCAATTTAAGCAACTGATTTTTTCAGGCTTCTTCTTTCCAATTGCTTAAATTGGAAAATTTACTGCGATGATCACTCTTCACTTTCATCTACAACCGCAGTACACTGAAATATGAATTATTTCATATATATTTCACATCACTTCACTGCACGTAAAGATATGAACTCAACATATTGACCTCGCTCCCAATGTGTGGCTTCATAGCTCAGCTGGTAGAGCATCGCACCGGTATCGCGGAGGTTACGGGTTCGAATCCCGTTGAAGCCCTGCTTTTTTTCAGGCTTCTTCTTTCCAATTGCTTAAATTGGAAAATTTACTGCGATGATCACTTGACTTTCAGATACATGTATTGTTAATGTAACATGAATGTTGGGTTTTGTTCAACTCGGTGCTCAGCGGAACCATGCACAAACGTATGAAAGTATGAACGCAGTGTTCCTGATAGTTAGGAGAATGTTAATCAATTTGTGATGTAGCGTGTATGAACTTTGACGTCGCTTAATAACAAGTCCTTTCTGCCAATATCTCGGTCACGTTTCAAGCAACGCTAAATCTCTATGCTTATTTCATTAAGCACTGTTTGGGGGTTTTGGGTAAATTTGGGGGTGATTTTTGGGCATTTTGGGAAAGAGATTTTTTTCTTAAAGGATAGGTTAAATTGGGGAAGATATGAAATGTTGAAGATTTGATGGATTTGGATAATTGAAATTTGAAGTGAAGAATTATTAGAAGGTGGACACCAAATAGTCCCCCTACCAACCTTGGGCTCTCTTTTGGTAGTGTTTCCAACCCATTTTAATGCTAACAATTCCCTTTAATATTAATTCAATTATCACTTCTTCCTTTTCAGTGTACCCCCGCCTTAATAAGATTATTATATGGTGTACCAATTAATGTCGTTGTTACTTTGAAGGTTATAGAAGAAACCCTTGGCTGGCGATCATTTAAAGGCACTTTTTGAGGTGTCCAATCATGTCCCTTTTTTATTCTCAGCTTAAAAAGTTCACAAAAATATGTTGTTTCCTCAGCTTTTAGCTAAGCTCTCTTGTAACGAAGAGTAGTAACTGTTCTGTTCTTCTTTGCAGCTTCTTCAAGCCGACAACTTACCGAATGGAACCGTCCCTAAAAGTTCCTGGGAATTTATATCACTCTTAAACAACAGCCCGAATTTTTTTTGTTTAAAATTAATCGATAATATATGAATACAAAAAAAAAAAACAAAAACAGGATACTTGGTTCGTGTGAAAAACTACTATACTCTTTTACGTTACATCGGTTGTAATTACTTCAGTTCAGTTGTTACGATTTGTTACCGTAGGTAAACAAGTTGAGAAGCAAACGGTTATAACATTGGCTCGGAGTATTTTTTCACTGGTTAGTAACCTAACTAAACATGTGACTCTCAGTTTCGTCATTTTAATTCTTTCTCCGCTCGGGAAGAGATTCAACCTGAAAAATTCCATGTTGATGACGTATGGAGGGTAGAGTTTCTGATTGGTAGTTACTCTGTTAACTGTGGCGCGCAAATAAGAACCAATCCGAACACTTCATGGATTCCCCGAGTGCCAGGTCATCAGGATTTTTTCTGAATCGTATCTTACCACTCTCAAATTAAGCTCTCGAGGTTTTTGTCGTTTTTTCTTCTCCTGCTGGTTCTACTGGACCTACTGGAGGTACATGTTTTTGTAAGCGTTGCCGTCGTCATTATTTACATTTTCATTAACATATGAAATTGCGCAGAGAAAACATCACACAAAACACGAATTGACTTCACTACAAACATTTAGCCGGCTTGTGAAACGTAAAAATTGTTGATATTTTTGGCTCCTTGGTGTAATATTTGTGAAGAAATTGGCTTTCAAAACATGCAAAATTTCTGGGTGGCAAAAGCTCTAACGAGCTCAAACATTCTTTGTAAAATTGTGACTTTTTTTAAACCCGCGTCACACAAAAAGTTTTCAAATACATCTGGCTGAAATTCCTCTCGACAGTAAATCGTGCTGTCTTTTCAATATTCAGAACAAGTATTTTTCTAGCTCCATCAAAGACTCTGTCGCTTATGCCAATGAGGCAAATATTCAGTGAATTCTCTGCTGAACTCCTACAAATATACTAAATGGCTTGCCCTTTCACTCACATTAAAGTTATTCAATTGCTAATTTTGTTTTACTACCGAAACGATGATTGACTTAGTCTTAAAGTCTCTATGTCAATTTACGGACTCTACCGAATGATCGCCTTGCATTTGTTACAGTAGCAGTTGCGACAATTTGATTTAATAAATTATATCTGCTCAGTTATAGCTTACTATGTCCTTTGTATGAGTATAATAGTTTTTGATGTTGTTAATGTTGTTCGGTTTGTCTTTACAAAAATGCAGTTTAGGGAATATATTTGTTCCCAAAAAGGTGTTAAAATGCTCAATTCGGGAATAAAACACGTTTTCACTTGAGGGGAAATTGATGTATAGAACGTTTTCACTCACGTGTCCAGTAGTCATGTAAATTTATGGGAACAAAAGAAAGTGTTTACATAAGCAAAGAGTTTAAGAAGACCTGAATTATCGTCGCAGTTACACATAACTTAGGCAGTTGTGAAGTTAAAGCCTTCAAAAAAATAAAATTCAGGCCTGAACGGAGTTCGAACAAATGACCTCTGCGATATATACCGGTGCAATGCTCGACCAACTGAGCTATCAAGCCAGGTGAGAGCTTTGTTTTATCTGCAGGTATGTTACGAACTCGCAACGTGACCAGCTCCCAGTTGGCAGGCTGGATAGCTTAGTTGCAAATTCATTGACTATTTTAATCTAACAATATTTATTTCTGAAAGTGCCAGTAGGCGGATGAGAAAAAAAAGTAAAGAGGATGGAAGAATTAAATTAGGCTCATCGCCTTTCGCAAGTAAAATGTCGGTACAAACCAGTCACATTAAACGAATTAAATTGTTCTTGTTTTTGCCATATA
>JAHPZR010037836.1:0-10796 GCA_019787425.1 Platygyra sinensis
TTATCTCCTAACTGGCAACACAAAAATCACAACGTAGTATCCTCATCGTGTCCGGCGACTTGTCAACTCTTTTGGGCAGGACATCATATACGGGGTAACTTGAGGAAGACAAAAACCCCCAAAGCAAATACTGCTACCGTACGCAGTAGAAACTTTGCAAACAATGTTGAACTTATTCAGAAATTAAACCGATGTGGGCATGTGATCATGTATTCTCAAATTGCCTACTGGCCTTGACGCCTGATAATGAGGTTCCCTTGGTTGAAAATATTCAGGCCCGTGGCATAACACTAATAGACTAAAAGAAACCCTTTCTAGAGCAGGAACATCGCATCGAGTAAATGGCATTGGTATTAAAGCCAGGCATTCTGGTACGAACCTCCCTCCGGCCCCCTGGAATCAAGCAAGCTAGGACAAGGAAAAGAAGCATTGACTCTTCAGTAATCTCGGTTTTACCTTCGTACAACGCTGGTGATCGCTGCGGTCTACGTGCGAGAACATTCGTCGAGGTAAAAGCTGAAGAGATCTTCGCGGAAGCAAGAAAGAAAAATTTGCCATTGATCCTAGTGCGACTTCATGCAAAGGAGACGCAGAAAGGCAGTGGCTGGACAGGATTCAATATTTCCGTTCGTAACAAGGTTCAAGCCTCGCAGAATGTCATCGGATATCTGCCAACTATTGACGCACCTGCTAGTGACATGGCTACAGTTCACGAGGTTATGGTGCAGTCGCTCAAGATCAAGAATACGCTCAAGTTGAAGAGCATCGTTCTCGTCTTTGACCAAGCACTGTGTGCAAAACTCCTGAGGTCAAGTGGAGACAAAGCGAGAGATTCAAAGATATCGCGCTGAGAATGGGAGTATTCCACACAGCCTGCACCCTGCTTTCCATTGCTGGTAAGCGCTTCCAAGATGCGGGCTTGAGCGACCTGTGCGTCGAGTCTGGTGTGATAGCAGAAGGTTCCTTTACAGGAATTCTAGATGGGCGCAGTATAATCGTGGTGTTATACTCCATAAGATCATGTCTCAAGCTCTCATGGGTGGCACGGATTCGGGGCCTGGATAGAGGAGAATCACAAGGAATTTAAGACTACTATTGATAGCTTCCTTAGTGAGATTGGCGAGTTGTATGATGATATCTGCGAAACGCAATTAAATAAGCACATGACCAGTACCTCTAGTGTCGATTTCGTCAAACGTTTTGACAAGTACATGGAATTCCTCCGGCATGAGAATGGCCAGCTATCCAAGGTTTGGTTAATTTACCTAGATATGGTAGAGATTCTCCTAAGACTTCTGATAGGTAATGCTTCACCCGGGCACCCGAGTGACTGTCCAGCACACGGATCTCCAAGCAATTCGAGTAAGAAGAGACGAAGATGATGTGAAATAGATGATGTCGATGCTCGAAGGAAGCTGGATCAATCCCTTTAAGGGCGAGGAGCAAGACCTAGTTTGTCTATTCAGTGGTAAGCTCGCAACTCCTGCGATAGAGAAATATCTGATTCAGGCAGAAGCTTTCCGGGAAAAAAAAAACCGGCTTAAATCTGGCCCACCTAACGTGAAATTCCACGACAAAATGACAAAAGTTAAATTTAAAACATTTGGTGATCTCTCAAAGAAGATGAAAGTACATAGAGGCAAGCAAGGAAGAAATCATTGACGCGGATCGCGCACTGTTTGCTCAATTGATGGTTGAAAGTGAAGTGTAATCATCGCAGTAAATTTTCCAATTTAAGCAATTGAAAAAAAGAAGCCTGAAAAAAATCAAGGCTTCAACGGGATTCGAACCCGTGACCTCCGCGATACCGGTGCGATGCTCTACCAACTGAGCTATGAAGCCACACGTTGGGAGCGAGGTCAATTTATTGAGTTCATATCTTCCCGTGCAGTGAAATGATATGAAGTATATATGAAGTAATTCATGTTTGTACTGCGGTTGTAGATGAAAGTGAAGTGTGATCATCGCAGTAAATTTCCAATTGCTTAAATTGGACAATTTACTGCCATGATCACACTTCACTTTCATCTACAACCGCAGTAGAAACATGAATTATTTCATATATACTTCATATCAATTGATGGTTATTGCTCTCCCCTCCTCTCCTCTGGGCCTTTGTTCGGCTGATCACATGGGATTGCTGAGGAAACCCAACAAAGCATCCCTTGCCGAGGAGCTCCAGAAAAAAATATGGCAGCAGCTGGTGTGATGCCACAGCCGTGCGCACGAATTCTGGACGGAATGGCTATTACCCAGAAAATAAGAGGCAACCAGAAAACATTTGCTGAAGTAGCTGAAAGTTTAATGTACATGGTTTTAAATGAAGGAACAGATAGCCAGCGTACTGGCATGGTCTTCGACGTTTACAGAGATAATTCCATCAAGACCCCCAAGACAGAGAAGAGAGGCTCAGAAAGTGGTCATGAATTCAGAAACATGAAGACAGACCACAAGATGCATCAATGACGGAAATTCCTGTCCAATTCCAAAGATAAATCGCTTGTAATCAAATTCATTGCAGAGGAGTGGCAAAATGAGAGGCACAGAGAGAGGCTCGCTGGAGAGACAATCTTTGTAACCACCGAAGATTACTGCAATGAAGTCCCCTCTATCGGAATGACAACCAGGGAAGAGTTAAGGTGGACGCAAGAAGAGGCAGATACCAGACTGTTTCTCCATGGACCACAAGCAGCAGCCGCAGGATACAGAGCTGTAGTTATTACCTCACATGATACTGATGTATTTGTTCTTGTTTTACTTTTAAAGGCTTCATCTCATGTCCAGTGTTTGTCAAACGCAGTCAATAGACTCGAACAGCATACATGGATGTGACAAGAATCATTCGAATGCTGGGGTCAGACCTGTGTAGATCTTTCCCTGGTCTCCACTCCTTCACTGGCTGTGACAGTGTCATTGCTTTTTCGGGAAAGGGCAAGGTAACAACTTCGAACCTTGTTAAACAAGTCAGTTCAAACCCTATTTCAGTCAAGAAATAGGCATGGAGTGGAACCTCACAGGTGAGGGATTTGCATAGCTCTAAGAGTTCACCTGCAAGATGTACAGTTCTGCGACAAAGACGTATCATGTCCACGAACTACGCTATTGGTATGGGGACTTTACATATTGATTGATTGATTATCTTCTGCTGTTAGTAGTGTATTAGGCTCTTTGATTACTGCTTGATTATGGAGTTTGTAATGCTATTCAACTTTGTTGTGTCAAACAAGGCAAAGTTGACTCATGCAAACCAGCTCAGCTAACTCCATGATGCACACTTTGAGAGCAAACAACCAAACAGCCATTTGAAGAAGGAGCCAACAAATCCCCTCAAATTCCTTCACCAGTTGGTCGTGGATGGGTGTAGGAGGACGGTTACTTATCCATCAAATGGATGAGTGAAGAACCAGCCCCTGCAGTTCTTCTTGGGTTTCCCTCCTGTTCTTTTGCTAGATCATGCAAACTACCTTCCTGTACTTGCCCTACAAAAGCCTTAAATGCCCCGATATGTGCCGCCTTCGCGACTGCAACAATCGTGCAGAGGAAGAAGAGATTCTTGATGACGAATGCTGCGCTGATGATGTTGTTGATGATGATGATGATGAGGAGGAAGAAGATTAACGTATTTTAAACATCGATATAGAAAAATCCGTTAAGCTAGCAAGTTATGTTATAATTACTCCAACTCCTGTATTATGCTCTCATTTTTCTTGAAAATATGTGCGCTTTCTCAACATAAAAGAGCCTTTTCAAATGATTTTTAAAATGACATAATAGTTGCTTAGAATCTAAAAGGAAAATGCTTTCAATTTTGAAACACTTTTGCCACAATTTACTTTAGAATAATGAAGTGTTAACATCCAAGATGGCGGATTCAAGATGGCGGACGGGTATTAATTGAGACCTGCTGTCTTGCTAGCAAAATCCGTCTCACAAAATCATTGGTTGTGGATCATTTATTGTCTCCTGCTTCAGTTTCGTGAGAATTCTGCGAGATCAACGCATTTTTAACTACTTAAGAGTCGTTTCTTGAAATTTAAATAGTTTTTAGCGTTGCTATGGAGACAAAATCCTAAAAGCTGAAGTTTGTGTTACCTAAGTGGTTTAAAAACTTATCTCGCAGTAATCTCCATCATTGTAACATATAAACTACCCTTTTCGTATGGTTAATAAGCAAGCAAAGACTACTTTTAAGCAGTCATTATTTGTATTCTTATGTATCTGTAGATTTGAGTGACGTCACTTTGTCACGTGATAAATCCTATTAAGCTACTCATTCAGCATTGCTATCATGCATAGCATGAAACTAGGGCAAATGAACTTTTTAAAGATGTATGTTAGCATTACTCCCCCGGAGTGGTACCGAAATGTCATTTTGGGGGTCCTGGCCCATGGACTATATGGAGGCTTATGACAGCAGAATATCTTTATCAGCCACGGCGTGAATTAGCCGCCTGAGATGTGAGGTTGCCATATTAAAACCCTGCATAAGCATGTATCAAACTGAAATGTAATGAACAGTGTCTTTGTTATAGTAGTATTTGATTTCTTCCATGATAATTTAAATTGCAGTGGAATGTTTTCTAAATTATTTAACTTACCTGACTTGGGATATGTGACCACGAAAACGTCATCCGGTCTCGCCTGAAAATTCGTGATAAAATCGCAAAGCAACTGAGGATCGGGAGTGAAGTCGGCAGGCATTGACAAACCCAAAACATCATTTAATTTTTGAGATTTCCACTGACCTTCTGTTACTTGAAACACTGGAAAACTTGCCATGATTTACCACAAGCACTGCCATGCACAGATGTAACGGGAGATGTGCGCAAAAACAACAGTGTGTATATCTGGGCGATTTCGGTCACGCAAGTGTAGCCCAATGCAGAACCGTGAGAACACTGGGCGAGTTTCTTCTAGTGACTAGATTGAAATTCTAAACATTTCAACTGAAATGCTAATGAATGGAAAGATATATACCCAAACAAGTTTAAGTGTTTTCAGCAGAAAATTGTTCAAATGGGAGCCTTGCAAAAGTCGCAAAACTCCATACCGTATGGAGTTTTGCGATTTTGTGACCTGTCTACCCAATCCATACAAACTCTCTATTTTGGGTGATATTTGAAGAGATACCATTTTCCCATTTTCCTCCACCAATTACCTCTATTCGTCTTTTCTCAAATTTAGTTGATCTTTCATTTGACTTTCTCAAACTCATTAATAATTCATAAGTTTGATAGCCAATAAAAAATGGCTTCATTCGTCACGTGCATGAGTTTTGATACCCAATGAAAACCTGGATGAAAACCACACGTGTTTTGGATATCGTATCCAAACCACACGTTGCTTTCATCTGATTCCTTATTGGATATCAAGATTCACGCATCAAAACAAAAGGAATATAAGTATAAGAACAGAATTTAAAAAAAATTGGCATCCTTGTGAACTTGCATTTTAATAAAATAATTTTAACAATAAAACTCATGAAATTGGAAATTAAAACTGTTTTAAATACAAACATAGCGTCCGATACTAAATACTGTTCCATAAACAGTTTTCGGTGGATATTTCTTTACCTACGTTTTTCTCCAATTCAATGACAAATTTTCTTTGCCAACAATTCAGACTCAAGGATAACGATTTGCTTAATATGTAAGTCTAGCGCTTCGAAACCTAATGTAAAGCCGGTAATAGCTGGAAGAACCTCTCGAAGGAATGAATATTTTTCTTTACCCGAGTAATTCCCTATTCGTTAAAATAGTTTACGCGTATTTGTTTTATACCTTGATGACGGAGAATACGACTTTTTTGACTTAATTCTCTTCTTCGTAAACCATTTTTGGCTCCTACACCGTGCCACTCTTTCCATGCTCGTGGTTGGACACTAATGAATCATGCATACAAACGCGTTCTTTCGGAAAAGGGGAAATATTTAGCACTGCACAATTTCTTATTGTTTCGTTTTCGAAAACATGTCACTGCATAATTTCCTATTGCTTTATTTGAGAAGCCATATCAAAAACTCGTGCTTCGTGTTTTATCAGGGGTTCCAAACACCTCGAAACAATAAAAGGACTCGGCCTGCGGCCTCGTGCTTTCATTAATTTCTCGGTGTTTGGAACCCCTGATGAAACACTCGCACTCGTTTTTGATATATTACATCTTAGATTTTTCAAACAAACGGTAAACAACCATACCCTTTCCCAGTCCTCTCACGTTTCTGCAATGGGCTATGCTTCGATTGCATGTTAGTCCCAGGAATTCGCTGTTATATGAAATCATAAACGTGTATAGTATAATATTCAGCCCTAGGCTGTTAATCATGAAATGTAAATAAGGTATGGGGATTCGCTCTGGCTTGGGACGAGCCCAAACCAGACGAATAGTCTAGAGGATGAGCTCCAAAACCCGGATTTTTCGCGGGGTGGGAGGGCGGGTCGCTAGATCTGAACAAACATATGCAAATTCCGTTAGCATACTTGTAGGATGCGTATAGCCTACGTGGCCGTATCCTTTCCCTGAGGAATCGAAAAACGGGAGGGAGGGTTCGTCTACACGTAGGCTAGGATGCGTAGAAAAAAACTCTCAAATGCGATGTATAGGAATACACCGTTGAACTACCGGGAATTTTTTTTTTTTTTTGTGCTCTAGTACTTGGTCACCGTGATATAAGACTGATATTTTCGCGTGCATTATCTGCGCATGATAACCATGGTGACAAAGAATTAACTACCAGAATTATGGGGCTATATCTATGGCAAAATTCAATACTCAAATCATTCAAATAGTACATGCATCAATCAAAAGCTGAACGGCAACAAGCCTATTCTTCAAATGGTCATCACGCAAACAGGCTTCAAAATAAAAGACATCACGCTAAAATTTAAGGCATCACACGGAGATGCTTCACGCTTGAAGGGATCACGCGAAAAGGCATTTTACAAGAAGACATCACGCTAAATCAAGCCAAAAGATATCACGCAACAGGCATTACACAATTTTTTTTAAGAAAAGGCTTTACAGGTAATAAAAAAGCAAGTAAAAATCAATCGGAAATTATGTCTACTGACGGAGGAAAGGGAACCCAAGGCAAAATATCAACGAGTACCCTTTAGCCTTTGATGTGTTGTAATCTTACACTCAAATCGCTGTGATTCGGTTACTTACTGAGTGAGGTTGATTAAAGCTTCATATATAGTTAACCAAAGAAACACAAAGGAGTTCAGTTCAGTGTTGGGATTAATAGTTTCAATAATTTTAAGGCTGACTTTCAACTTCAAACTCTTATCCACTTCCTTTTAATTTTGCCAGCACTTCATTCTCAAATCTCTCGTTCAGTTCTCAGGGGAGTGAATTCTTCCAGTCTCCGACCACCCCTTTCAAAAGCAAGGAACAATTGCCATCTTTGTAAAAAGCTTGAAACTTGCAGCATTTTTCTTCATTCCACTGAAACTGACAGCGGCTTGTTGAAGAAGTTGGCGATCATTTGGACATGGGAAAGTAGATCCTAGAGAAGAGAGAATTATTAATTCCTTACTTTCCCAGTTACATTTAATAAATTACATTATTTTTAAAAAAAACATATTACTTAGTGGTGTAAAGGTACGGATTTCACCGGTTTAGGTAGCATTTATCTCGACCGACCATGACTGAGGCTTCCGAATGAAATATATTTGAATTTGTTAACGAAGAAAACAATAATAAATCTGCCTTTAAAGATGCTTCAGGTCCCTAGGTTATTTGTACAGGACTCGATCGACCCGTTCCGGAATATGTTGGACGCTTTTTACGTTTTGCCGAAGATTATGGGAAGAAATGATTCAGACACTCTACACGTGTTACTACACGTTTTTGTGCAATTAATGCCAAGAATCTTTCTGTTTTTCATAAACTTCCATACTCACTAATAAATAATTTATTAGATTTAAATGAGTACAAATTTAATTAATCTATTTTATTTATCTTGTAAATTGAGTTATATCATGTTCAGGTACAGTTCTCTTAAATTTCTCTGACTCGACTCATCAACTTTTTTAAGTTGAGGACCTAAAAAAAATCTCCAGTCATTAATCAAGTATTATATCATCATCATATTCAATATTTTATTCCTGGTTTGACGTCAATGACGGATTTGCATCGGAGTGACACTTTGTGAACATGCATGCAAAAATGTCAGTAATGTCAAACCAAGAATGGACCCATGCCCTTACTAGCTCGGTCGTGGAACAGATGATGGCTAGATTTCGTAACTTTAACAGCCCATAAAAAAGTCGGCCAGATTTAGTTAAAAAAGGCACAGTGTGTTTCGAACAGGCGCACATTGATTTAACAGAAAAAAAATATTTTGGGGTTGGGTGCCCTGAAACATGACATTTAAATCATCTTTGTGATTCCACCACACCCCAGAACATGGTCAGTCTAACAGTTCCAACCTACTTTATGTAACAAAAGCATTAAATCAGAACCAGTCTAAACAAGACGCCAAAAGGCGATTCCGTGGGATGCTCGGGCTGGGGAGCTTAGCATTAGAATGAATTCTGAAGTCAAGTAAAGTGCCTCGATTAATCAGTTAGATCGGCTATAAAAATAACTGAGGAAACGGTGTTAAAGAAACGGCCATTGTGCTTGTAGTGGAAGATAGCGTAGACCGGCGGCAAGTTACTGTACGAGCAGAGTCTCCTTCAATTCCCCGGCACCTATTTCCTCTTTGCAGGTGATCTACAAGATCAAACGAGAGTGTGCATGGTGTTTAGAAATGGCATCAAAACAGAAGTAATGTTGCAGCGTGAAAACTGGAATTTGTTTTTTTAGACCATTTCTCTTACGTTGAGATCATGAGAACTGCTAGAAGATCTGAAGACATGAATGGTAACGCAATGTTTTAATTCTTTGAAGACTAATAAAATATTGTGAAGGGCTGTATTGCCGTCCATGAACGTAACGAATCTGCCAAAATATTAAGAGGCTAAAATACTGATTGTCTGTTATATAATAAGACGCTCTTTTGTATGAGAGAAGAACTGAAGTAGGCTCACTTGTGTAAGAGAAAAAACGTAACACACCGTAACGCAACTGGTATATTCCCATCGATCGATGTGTGCTTGATTATTCAAAATAGCGAAACGATTAAAGTTTCGATCCATCCCAGTCAGAAGCATGAGGAATTCTTGTTAACACTTATTTCCCTTTGTATTTATAAATGTTAACGGTGGATAAGAGTTTGAAGTTGAAAGTCAGCCTTAAAATTATGTGAAACTATTAATCCCAACACTGAACTGAACTCCTTTGTGTTTCTTTGGTTAACTATATAGAAGCTTTAATCAACCTCACCTCAGTAAGTAACCGAATCACAGCGATTTGAGTGTAAGATTACAAACACATCAAAGGCTAAAGGGTACTCGTTTGATATTTTGCCTTGGGTTCCCTTTCCTCCGTCAGTAGACATAATTTCCGATTGATTTTTACTTGCTTTTTATTACCTGTAAAGCCTTTTCTTAAAAATAATTGTGTAATGCCTGTTGCGTGATATCTTTTGCTTGATTTAGCGTGATGTCTTCTTGTTAAAATGCCTTTTCGCGTGATCCCTTCAAGCGTGAAGCATCTCCGTGTGATGCCTTAAATTTTAGCGTGATGTCTTTTATTTTGAAGCCTGTTTGCGTGATGACCATTTGAAGAATAGGCTTGTTGCCGTTCAGCTTTTGATTGATGCATGTACTATTTGAATGATTTGAGTATTGAATTTTGCCATAGATATAGCCCCATAATTCTGGTAGTTAATTCTTTGTCACCATGGTTATCATGCGCAGATAATGCACGCGAAAATATCAGTCTTATATCACGGTGACCAAGTACTAGAGCACAAAAAAAAAAAAAATTCCCGGTAGTTCAACGGTGTATTCCTATACATCGCATTTGAGAGTTTTTTTTCTACGCATCCTAGCCTACGTGTAGACGAACCCTCCGTCCCGTTTTTTCGATTCCATCAGGGAAAGGGATACGGCCACGTAGGCTATACGCATCCTACAAGTATGCTAACGGAATTTGCATATGTTTGTTCAGATCTAGCGACCCGCCCTCCCCACCCCGCGAAAAATCCGGGTTTGGAGCTCATCCTCTAGACTATTCGTCTGGTTTGGGCTCGTCCCAAGCCAGAGCGAATCCCCATACCTTATTTACATTTCATGATTAACAGCCTAGGGCTGAATATTATACTATACACGTTTATGATTTCATATAACAGCGAATTCCTGGGACTAACATGCAATCGAAGCATAGCCCATTGCAGAAACGTGAGAGGACTGGGAAAGGGTATGGTTGTTTACCGTTTGTTTGAAAAATCTAAGATGTAATATATCAAAAACGAGTGCGAGTGTTTCATCAGGGGTTCCAAACACCGAGAAATTAATGAAAGCACGAGGCCGCAGGCCGAGTCCTTTTATTGTTTCGAGGTGTTTGGAACCCCTGATAAAACACGAAGCACGAGTTTTTGATATGGCTTCTCAAAATAAAGCAATAGGAAATTATGCAGTGGACATGTTTTCGAAAACGAAACAATAAGAAATTGTGCAGTGCTAAAATATTCCCCCTTTTCCGAAAAGAACGCGTTTGTATGCATGATTCATTAGTGTCCAAACCACGAGCATGGAAAGAGTGGCACGGTGTAGGAGCCAAAAATGGTTTACGAAGAAGAGAATTAAGTCAAAAAGTCGTATTCCTCCGTCATCAAGGTATAAAACAAATACCGCGTAAACTATTTTAAACGAATAGGGAATTACTCGGGTAAAGAAAAATATTCATTC
>JAHPZR010037838.1:0-10833 GCA_019787425.1 Platygyra sinensis
TGCCGCCATTTTTAACACGCTTGAGAGGTGTTTTTAAAATGGTTCGGAAAACCACTAGATAAACATATCTGAGATTAGTTTAAAAGGAAAAATAAATTAGAATGGTTGTTCCACATTTGTGTGAAGTTTGAAGTCAATTGAATTTATTTTAAGACCTTAGCAGCGCTTCGTCCTTCCACCTTATTTCGGTCATTTTATTACACGAAAAGCCGCACTTCGACCGCGCTTTCAAATTTTCGCAAATTTCTAAAAAATAAAAATTCGCTGGAATCTTTAAATATGATTTTTAGAATTATGTCACCTAAGGGTATCATTGGGCAAAATATGAGCGATTTGCCAAATCGGTCGTTGACCGGCGTTTTTTGATCCTAAGAGTCAGCTATTCTTAAAAACCCTGTGAAATTCCCATGAAGTTGCCCTTAAAAATTCCCCTTTTAATGGCCCATGAAATTTTCATTTTCAAATCAAATTCATTAAAAATCCATGAAAATACCATTAAATTTTATGGGGTCATGAAATGTAATTTTCATGTTTTTGGAAAACACACCATGAAAATTACCACTAGATTTTCATGGTGTAAGTTTTATGGAATTTTAATGGTATGTAAAATTCATGGTCCATAAAAAAACCCTTAACGGGGAATTTTTAATGGCCCATGAAAAATTTCTCACTACTTTAATTACCTTTTCATGGTATTTTTATGGTCCATGAAAGTCAACTCCCTGTTAATTTCATTGGATAAATCATCACTGCTGCAACCCATGAAAATTCTATTAATAATCCATTCACTCAAACTAAACATCCCCAGTACTTTTCTTCCAGTCATTTTGATATGCATATATCTATCATCATTACAATTTGTTTCATCATAATTTTGTAAAATCAAGTCACACAATTACCTCTGATCCATAAAAAGCTGTGTAGAAAGCCCAGAATTTATAACAAACATGAGAGAAACAACAATTTAAATATTAAAATATTACTGCAACAAAAGACAATAACTTGCCAACATTAACCTTCATTGCACTTGCAAAACTTTATATCATCTGATTTTGTCATGTAAAGGAGGTTAAAGATAGACCAGCTGAAATATCTTGTTTTGTTCAAGAACAATTTTTTTTCCTAAATTTAAAGGTTTCTCTGATATGGCATACAACATATTTTAGCTTACTAACATTTTCTTAATGTAATTTAGCTTCAAATTCAAAGTTGGAATGTTTGCCTTTCAACCATGTAGCTCTGTTTGTGAATGCATACTTCAAGCTTCTGTGCTTCAATAACTACAACAAAAAACACCCAGCAGCATGTGATTAAAATCAGTTCAGTTTCACCGCTTAAAAGGCTACATGTATATAAAAAGCTTCAAGAAAGCAATTGCTCATGCATAATATAACAGAACCATGATTTCAGATCAAGTTCTTTGACAAGCTTTCAACTTGTTTTGGTCTGAGTTTTGATTGTATAACTCATAAAAGCTGAAATGGACAAGAACAAAGACAAAGATCAAAACTAGCTGTAGCAATAGGGTAAAATAATTTTGCCATCGCCATCAAGCTTAGTTTTAAATACTTGAAGTACAGATCATCGAAAACTCTTTTTCAAGTCCTAATCCAGAAGGCTTGCGATTCTACATACTTACAATTCTTCCCAAAGCCAAAAGATCCAGATGTTGTTGCTTTTAAACATCATTTCCTCGTGTTTTGTTCGCCCTGTGACTTTTACTGTAATCATTGGTAAGAACTGCATGCTAGCATACATGACCGTTGAAATCAACCCCGAATTTAACAGTGTTGCATCATGGCACTAGTTCCCAGGGTCTAGCTGCATTAAAATTCAATATGGCTGCTTGTGGCATGTTCGAATTCCACAAGGCTTTTCTACACAATTTTAGAGACCTACCACTAGCTGGAAAGTACTCAGATATCATTTGGAGAGTTGCATAGTTATCCCAAGCTATTTTACATACATACAGACATACTTTATTGACTTTCCCCAAGGGGGCTTTTCAAAGACAATATTCCTATTTACAATTAAAAATAAGAATAAGGTTGTAAAAGTTATAATTATATAAATATAAAAATTACAATTCTTTAAGTAGTTTGGTCCTCAGACGGTTTTTAAAAACAGAGACTGAATTACACAGTTTAAGGGAATAATCCAAAGAATTCCATAAATTAACTATTCTATAATAAAAAGTTCTTTGGCCGCTAGTGGTTTTAAAAAGTGGAATGTTTAACAACTGTGAGTTTCTGGTAATTCGACCGCTCACCTCGGCTCGCTTTAAGAATTTCGAAGACAGGTATTCGGGGGTGTGGCCCGTCATACATTTAAAGGCCATAGTTGCACTACGGTAATAAAGCTGGTCTGCCACAGGGAGCCAATTGAGCTCTTTACGAATGAGCATAATATGGTCATATTTGCGAGCGCCTTTCACAATGCGGCAAGCGAAGTTTTGAACAGCCTGAAGTTTGTTGATGTTACACTTTGATGTATTTGCCCATACATTAGAGCAATAAAATAATTTGCTAAAAACTAAAGAGTTAATAATCATTAAGAGTGTACATTTGTCAAAAACATGCTTGACACGGTTTATTTGGCCGAGGCGGGACATGCATGAAGAAGCGGTTTTAATAACGTGTTCATCATAAGTTAAATTAGAATCTAAAATCACGCCCAGGTCTTTAGCAGTGTCTGTCTTCATAAATGGAAGGGAGTGAAATTGCAGTTTTGCACGCATTTGCCTGCTGCAGAATATCATTAACTTGCTTTTGCCAGGATTAAGTAATAAGAGGTTGTTGGAGCACCATTCTCCTATTTTAAAGAGATCGTCTTTTAAATCAGTAATTGCATCCAGGTTATCTTTTAGTTGAAAAGAAGGAGTAAGTTTCGTATCATCTACGTTACTCTGAGTGCTGCATTTCTGTGGTATCAAGGAAAGATCGTTCATGTATATGCTAAATAGCAGCGGGCCCAGTATACTTCCTTGAGGTACACCGCTGGTCACAGGCAGAGGCTCAGACAGCGTTGAGTGGATTCGTACTACTTGTTTCCTGTTGCTTAGGTAACTGCGAAACCATTGGACAGTGTGACTGGAGGTTCCGACATGTTGCAATTTTAAAATTAGGCTCTCGTGATTGACGCTATCAAAGGCTTTGCTCATATCTAAGAATACAACAGCAGTTAACTTCTTTTTGTCAATAGCGTTAAGAATTGTGTCAGTTGCAGAACATTTTCGTATAGCTTAAGTTGTCATTTTATGCACAGGAAGAAACAACTGAAAAACAAGATGGCGGACAGGAGTTGTGCCCTTTGCCACGGTAAGTTCAACTTTGGCGGGAAAAGGAGTACAACCAATATCAAGCTTCCAACATGATGTCCCTGGTTTGCTCACTACACGGTGCAATTTTCGTGGTCATAGATTAAATCCGGAGTGAGTTTTTAGGCGAAAGGTTTCCCAAACAAAAAAGTCCTTAATTTTCGATCAGGCCAAGTTTTTTACTGGGTATTTGGTCAATAAATGGCGGTTGATAGTTTTTTTGCTGCAATTATCTAGACGGTATTGAGATGTTACTGACTGTAGCATTTGTAGCCTTTTAGAAGCAGTCTGCACTATCAACTTCAGGTTCATAAAAATCCCATGAAAAACTTATGAAAAACCCATGATTCTTTTTTCAGGGCCATGAATATTGCATTTCCCAATTTTCATGGCCCCATTGAAACCCATTAATTTTTCATGAAAATTATTTCATGGCTCATGAAAACTTTTTAGGGCCATGAAAAGTTGGTGATGATCCAAAAGTGAAATTAATGGGTCATGAAACATGAATCATTAGATTTCATGGCCCATGAAATTGCCACGGAAGTTGGAAACTGACCAGACCTGAATTTCATGGGTCATGAAAATATCTTTTCATGGCCATGAAAAGTACATGAATATGAGCCCAAATAAAATTTAATGGGTCATAAATAAACACCAATAGATTTTATCTGTTAAATCAGGATTTGAAATTGATAGCATATATAAAGACCTCATAAGAATGACTCCTAAAGAAATAGACTGATTAATACAAATGTATCTCTCAGTTTGAAAAAAGATAAGGTATTGTTCTGATGGCTAGTGGTAACCAAAATTCCACAGGCCTACATTACAATTAAACAAAGAAAACATAAAAACATTGGTTTTAAAAAGGCCTTTCACTAGTGTAGCTTCACAATTTCTGATGTTATATTTGGGTGTCTTAAAATTTACATATGACAAAACATTGAAATCAATAATATATTAAGCTTTCAGACATTGAAACAAAAAAACACAGATCCAATATCTATCTTCTGTATTCTAAAGGTAAAAGTTTCAGTCTGACAAGTCTGTCAGGATAACTTAGGTCAGTTTTCAGGCTATAGTTTCAGGCTAAACTTGGCTCAAGTGCAGTGATCTTTTCCTAAATTAGTGAAAGGTGACCAGACCTGTGAAGCATACTCCAGCTGTGATCAAACAAGTGATTTGTAAAATTTCTCGAGATTTCTACAATCGTGGACAAAATTCCTTGGGACACTTGTGTAATTGCATTAATTTTCTGTGTTTTTAAAACGGAGTCTTAAAAAAAGCACTGTTTTCCGTTTCAAAATGCATTGCTTCCTCTCCTCCCCCCGCCTCCCATACCATGTTGAAAATCTAGAGAAATAGAGCGTGTACACTTGTCCAACATTGTAACGGGGGGGGGGAAGGGCTAAACAAGTGTAGATGAATTCACACCTGACTGTTTGTTTGGCGCGTGTGAAAAAGCGCCACAAAGGTAAATTTGTCCCAAGACTTTTGTCAATGGTTGTCTGAAATTAGGTTAAAAAATAAAATGTCATTTTTCAGCGGTTTTCTACATTTTAAATGTGTTTTTTCTAGACTCTGTGAATAGATCGTTATACAATGACTGTTTCTGAGCTATTTCGTGGTTTATTGATGCATTTTGTTTTCTTTTTTAATTTTTCTCCACGCGAGGTGTAAATCGGAATTTCCAGTGTTCTATCTCAGAATGGCGCGTGCGGTATTTGAAGGGACAAACATGGTTAACGCTAAAAGCAGCAACGGGCATTATAGATCATGGTGTAAAGACAAGAATTTCTGTCCAACAGCGAGCAAAAGCCTTGGTTTTTAAGAAAAACAGAAGGTCTTCACCCCTGGAAATCGCGCGGAAATGTCAAATCTCAAAGTCAACTGTAGCATGAATATGTGATGCATGCAGGCAGTGAGCGTGCATCGCAAACACTACTTTCACCCAAAAGGTACCGAACCAAGCATTTAAAAGTTGTTTCCAGCCATTGGGAGTCATTTTCCTTTATTTGTTTAAGAAATGACATTGTGTGACATTTTTTGATGTCATGCGCAATGAGTTGGTCCCTTTTTATGTGCATAACTCAACGGTTCTCAGCCACGGTACTCACTTTAAAACCTTAAAATCTGCCTAACTATTTCCAAAAGCTCACATTTAAGACGTGGTGAAGTCAACTGTATTTGGAAATCGATCCTCCACACCTTTATTGCTGGGAAAAACTTAATTTTGAGCTCTGCAAACACGGTTCTCAGTTTTCATTGTTAAGAATTGTTTTAAAGTTAACTCTTCTACACTGGATTTAGTGAGAAACGTTGCATTCACTGCCAGCGTGCTGTGACATGACTTTTGTGAACTTATTTCCAAAAAGTACCATAACTGTCGTGTTGAAAATATATTTTGACTGGCATTCTTAGTAGATAGTTTGAGGAAATTGAATTAACACTGTCTTTCTTCGCAGCTGAGAACTGTGCGATGACCAGTGAACGCTGACGTCACTACCCGAAGAGTAAAGCGCCTCACTATATTTCTACTCACTGAAACAAGCTGTAATAACTGTTAAGGTGATCACTAACATTGGCTTAAATACCAGATTTGTCGTTTAAATATTGAAGTATCTGAAGAACTGTACATTAATGTTAACAGTTCGTTACGTATCCAAATCAAGCGACTCCATTGTCACTGCCATTACATACAAAAGTTTCTATATTATGTGAGATCAACACCTTTCCCGGCGGGTCCAAAATCATTAAAAAAAAAAGGAAAAGCCGGGTAAAAGCTCTAAGAAATGCCTGTCTTAACTCAGATATTCACACTCTCACGTCCTAAATGCATTTAGGGCCAAAAAACATCGTAATTGAGCATTTTTCCATGAGACGTAAAAATCGGACAATCGTGGACAAAATTCCTTGGGACACTTGTGTAATTGCATTAATTTTCTGTGTTTTTAAAACGGAGTCTTAAAAAAAGCACTGTTTTCCGTTTCAAAATGCATTGCTTCCCCTCCTCCCCCCGCCCCCCATACAATGTTGAAAATCTAGAGAAATAGAGCGTGTACACTTGTCCAACATTGTAACGGGGGGGGGAAGGGCTAAACAAGTGTAGATGAATTCGCGCCTGACTGTTTGTTTGGCACGTGTGAAAAAGCGCCACAAAGGTAAATTTGTCCCAAGACTTTTGTCCATGATTGTAGGAATTGCATAGTTTATTGTCTGACCACTGATTGCTATTATAGACCTGATGACACAATTATAAATACCAGCAATGTCGATATTAAGGCCACAACTGTGTATCTCCAGACTTCAGGTTCGTGTCTTCATCATATGCATGACCACAGCTGTATGCTTCCTCTTTTTTGTAAAAAGCCCAATTATTTTGCCACTCTGTAGCAGTAAAGGCGTTTAATGTGCCAATTTATCTGTTAGGAGACTTGAACTGCAGACTCGAGGATAGCAACAATCCTGAAGCTAAAGCCCTCATCAATTTCTGTCGCTCTTATAACTTGTCAATATTGATCACTATGCCAACACAAGTTACAGAGACTTCGAAATCAATCCTAGATGTTATCCTTGCATCGGATACAAACAAGTCCAAAAGGCTACAGTTATGGAAAACTCGAATAGCGACCATGACTTAGTTTATGTCACCCTAAGATTGAAGAAAGCACGTTCCAAGCCCGTCTATATTACAACCAGAAGTTTCAAACACTGCAGTCCTGTTGACTTTAACAGCAACGTATCATTGGCACCATGGTCCATAGTCTATGTTTTCGACGATGTCGAGGACAAACTCTATGCATTTGATTTGCTATTTAATGAGATACTTGACCGCCATGCCCCAGTTAAAACCTTCAAAGCACGCGGTAAACCAAACCCATGTGTAACAGATAACATCCACGGATTGATGAAGACTAGGGACAATTGGCATAAGAAGGCAAAGAAAACAAACGACCCGCTATCTTGGACTGCCTACAGTATTTCAGACAGGAAGTAAAACGGGAAATTAGAATTGCTGAACAGGAATTTGTCACTGAACAGATCCAGAGGAATCCAAATAACACCAATAATATCTGGAAAGCAATTCGCCATTGCATCCCTAATAAATCCACATCCCAGCGAATATTCAGCAAGGACGACAAAACTGTTGCAGACGAATTTAATCAGTTCTTCGTCTCTGTTGGTCAGAGCACTGTTGACAAAATTACATCCCTGGCTAATGAATGCAACCTAACACTTAACCAGAATTATTTTGTACTGAGACAATACGCCCTTTCTGACCAGTTCACACTGAGTACTATTGATTATAAACAGATAGAACCCATAATGACACTGATGCCTTCAAATAAGGCCCCTGGGATATACAAGATTCCAATTTGCATCATCAAGGACTGTCTTAATCCAATTGTTCACGCAATTACGTCTATTGTCAATGCGTCCTTTCTAACATGTGTTTTTCCATCAAAATGGAAAACAGCCGAGGTTACACCAATTCCAAAAGACGGCGACCACGAACAGACAAACAACAATAGGCCCATCTCACTTCTACCAGTTTTATCTAAGGTTTGCGAGAGGGTTGTACATAATCAATTCACTTCATATCTGCAATCTAATGACACCCTATCAAAGACTCAAATCGGTAACAAGAAATGGCATTCGTGTGAAACGTCTGTCATTGAAACAACTGACACAATTCTTAACGCTATTGACAAAAAGAAGTTAACTGCTGTTGTATTCTTAGATATGAGCAAAGCCTTTGATAGCGTCAATCACGAGAGCCTAATTTTAAAATTGCAACATGTCGGAACCTCCAGTCACACTGTCCAATGGTTTCGCAGTTACCTAAGCAACAGGAAACAAGTAGTACGAATCCACTCAACGCTGTCTGAGCCTCTGCCTGTGACCAGCGGTGTACCTCAAGGAAGTATACTGGGCCCGCTGCTATTTAGCATATACATGAACGATCTTTCCTTGATACCACAGAAATGCAGCACTCAGAGTAACGTAGATGATACGAAACTTACTCCTTCTTTTCAACTAAAAGATAACCTGGATGCAATTACTGATTTAAAAGACGATCTCTTTAAAATAGGAGAATGGTGCTCCAACAACCTCTTATTACTTAATCCTGGCAAAAGCAAGTTAATGATATTCTGCAGCAGGCAAATGCGTGCAAAACTGCAATTTCACTCCCTTCCATTTATGAAGACAGACACTGCTAAAGACCTGGGCGTGATTTTAGATTCTAATTTAACTTATGATGAACACGTTATTAAAACCGCTTCTTCATGCATGTCCCGCCTCGGCCAAATAAACCGTGTCAAGCATGTTTTTGACAAATGTACACTCTTAATGATTATTAACTCTTTAGTTTTTAGCAAATTATTTTATTGCTCTAATGTATGGGCAAATACATCAAAGTGTAACATCAACAAACTTCAGGCTGTTCAAAACTTCGCTTGCCGCATTGTGAAAGGCGCTCGCAAATATGACCATATTATGCTCATTCGTAAAGAGCTCAATTGGCTCCCTGTGGCAGACCAGCTTTATTACCGTAGTGCAACTATGGCCTTTAAATGTATGACGGGCCACACCCCCGAATACCTGTCTTCGAAATTCTTAAAGCGAGCCGAGGTGAGCGGTCGAATTACCAGAAACTCACAGTTGTTAAACATTCCACTTTTTAAAACCACTAGCGGCCAAAGAACTTTTTATTATAGAATAGTTAATTTATGGAATTCTTTGGATTATTCCCTTAAACTGTGTAATTCAGTCTCTGTTTTTAAAAACCGTCTGAGGACCAAACTACTTAAAGAATTGTAATTTTTATATTTATATAATTATAACTTTTACAACCTTATTCTTATTTTTAATTGTAAATAGGAATATTGTCTTTGAAAAGCCCCCTTGGGGAAAGTCAATAAAGTATGTCTGTATGTATGTAAAATAGCTTGGGATAACTATGCAACTCTCCAAATGATATCTGAGTACTTTCCAGCTAGTGGTAGGTCTCTAAAATTGTGTAGAAAAGCCTTGTGGAATTCGAACATGCCACAAGCAGCCATATTGAATTTTAATGCAGCTAGACCCTGGGAACTAGTGCCATGATGCAACACTGTTAAATTCGGGGTTGATTTCAACGGTCATGTATGCTAGCATGCAGTTCTTACCAATGATTACAGTAAAAGTCACAGGGCGAACAAAACACGAGGAAATGATGTTTAAAAGCAACAACATCTGGATCTTTTGGCTTTGGGAAGAATTGTAAGTATGTAGAATCGCAAGCCTTCTGGATTAGGACTTGAAAAAGAGTTTTCGATGATCTGTACTTCAAGTATTTAAAACTAAGCTTGATGGCGATGGCAAAATTATTTTACCCTATTGCTACAGCTAGTTTTGATCTTTGTCTTTGTTCTTGTCCATTTCAGCTTTTATGAGTTATACAATCAAAACTCAGACCAAAACAAGTTGAAAGCTTGTCAAAGAACTTGATCTGAAATCATGGTTCTGTTATATTATGCATGAGCAATTGCTTTCTTGAAGCTTTTTATATACATGTAGCCTTTTAAGCGGTGAAACTGAACTGATTTTAATCACATGCTGCTGGGTGTTTTTTGTTGTAGTTATTGAAGCACAGAAGCTTGAAGTATGCATTCACAAACAGAGCTACATGGTTGAAAGGCAAACATTCCAACTTTGAATTTGAAGCTAAATTACATTAAGAAAATGTTAGTAAGCTAAAATATGTTGTATGCCATATCAGAGAAACCTTTAAATTTAGGAAAAAAAATTGTTCTTGAACAAAACAAGATATTTCAGCTGGTCTATCTTTAACCTCCTTTACATGACAAAATCAGATGATATAAAGTTTTGCAAGTGCAATGAAGGTTAATGTTGGCAAGTTATTGTCTTTTGTTGCAGTAATATTTTAATATTTAAATTGTTGTTTCTCTCATGTTTGTTATAAATTCTGGGCTTTCTACACAGCTTTTTATGGATCAGAGGTAATTGTGTGACTTGATTTTACAAAATTATGATGAAACAAATTGTAATGATGATAGATATATGCATATCAAAATGACTGGAAGAAAAGTACTGGGGATGTTTAGTTTGAGTGAATGGATTATTAATAGAATTTTCATGGGTTGCAGCAGTGATGATTTATCCAATGAAATTAACAGGGAGTTGACTTTCATGGACCATAAAAATACCATGAAAAGGTAATTAAAGTAGTGAGAAATTTTTCATGGGCCATTAAAAATTCCCCGTTAAGGGTTTTTTTATGGACCATGAATTTTACATACCATTAAAATTCCATAAAACTTACACCATGAAAATCTAGTGGTAATTTTCATGGTGTGTTTTCCAAAAACATGAAAATTACATTTCATGACCCCATAAAATTTAATGGTATTTTCATGGATTTTTAATGAATTTGATTTGAAAATGAAAATTTCATGGGCCATTAAAAGGGGAATTTTTAAGGGCAACTTCATGGGAATTTCACAGGGTTT
>JAHPZR010037839.1:0-29168 GCA_019787425.1 Platygyra sinensis
AGTTTTGAACAGCCTGAAGTTTGTTGACATTACACTTCGATGTATTTGCCCGTACATTAGAGCAATAAAATAATTTGCTAAAAACTAAGATGTTAATAATCATTAAGAGTGTACGTTTGTCAAAAACATGCTTGAACGGTTTATTTGGCCGAGGTGGGACATGCATGAAGAAGCGGTTTTAATTACGTGTTCATCATAGTTAATTAGAATCTAAAATCACGCCCAGGTCTTCAGCATGTGTCTGTAGGGACGATGTCCTTTCCATAAATGGAAGGGAGTGAAATTCGTTTTGCATGTATTTGCCTGCTGCCGAATATCATTAACTTGGTTTTGCCAGGATTAAGTATAAGAGGTTGTTGGAGCACCATTCTCCTATTTTAAAGAGATCATCTTTAAATCAGTAATTGCATCCAGGTTATCTTTTAGTTGAAAAAGAAGTAATAAGCTTCGTATCATCTACGTAACTCTGAGTGCTGCATTTCTGTGGTATCAAGGAAAGATCGTTCGTGTATATGCTAAATAGCAGCGGGCCCAGTATACTTCCTTGAGTACACCGCTGGTCACAGGCAGAGCTCAGACAGCGTTGAGTGGATTCGTACTACTTGTTTCCTGTTGTCTTAGGTAACTGTGAAACCATTGGACAGTTGACTGGAGGTTCCGACATCTTGCAATTTTAAAATTAGGGTCTCGTGATTGACGCTATCAAAGGCTTTGCTCATATCTAAGAATACAACAGCAATTAACTTCTTTTGTTAGTAGCGTTAAGATTTGTGTCAGTTGTTTCAATGACAGATGTTTCACACGAATGCCATTTCTTGTTACCGCTTTGAGTCTTTGATAGGTTTCATTAGATTGCAGATACAAAGTGAATTGATTATGTACAACCCTTTCGCAAACCTGAGATAAAACTGGTAGAAGTGAGATGGGCCTATTGTGTTTGTCTGTTCGTGGTCGCCGTCTTTTGGAATTGTGTAACCTCGGCTGTTTTCCATTTTGATGGAACAGAACGCATTGTTAGAAAGGACGCATTAACAATAGGACATAATTGCGTGAACAATTGGATTAAGGACAGTCCTTGCTGACGCAAAATTGGAATCTTGGCTAATCCCAGGGGGCCCTATGTCCAGGCCATCGATGTTTATTATGCGTTTCTATCTGTTTTATAATCAATAGTACTCCCGGTGTGAACTGGTCAGAACAGGGCGTTATTGTCTCGGTACAAAATAATTCTGGTTAAGTGGTTAGGTTGCATTCATTAGCCCGGGATGTAATTTTTTGGTCAACCAGTGCCTCCTGACCACAGAGATAGCCAATGGCGAAATTGCTTTCCAAGATATTATTGGTGTTATTTGGAATCCTCTGGATCTGGTTCAGCGACCAAAAAAATTTTTTTTTTCTCATGTTCAAGCCAATTCTGAACTGTCCCGTTTTTACTTCCTGTTCTGGAAATAGCCTGTAGGCAGTCTATAGATAGCAGGTCGTTTGTTTTCTGTTGCCTTCCCTTACGCCAATTGTCCCTAGTCTTCATCAATCCGCGGATGTTATCTGTTACACATGGGTTTGGTTTACCACGTGCTTTTGAAGGTTTTAACTGAGGCATGGCGGTTCAAGTACCTCATTAAATAGCAATCAAATGCATAGAGTTTTTCCTCGACATCGTCAAAAACATTGACTATGGACCATGGTGCCAATGATACGTCGCTGTTAAAGTCAACAGGACTGTATGTGTTTGAAACTTCTGGTTGTAATTAGACGGGCTTGGAGCGCGCTTTCTTCATAAACTAAGTCATACATAAACTAGTCATGGTCGCTAATCGGAATTTTCCATAACTTGTTTTGTATCCAATGGCAATGGATAACATCTAGGATTGATTTTCGAAGTCTCTGTAACTCATGTTGGTGTAGTGATACAATATTGACAAGTTATAGGAGCGACAGAAATTGATGAGGGCTTTAGCTTCAGGATGTTTGCTATCCTCAAGTCTGCAGTTCAAGTCTCCTATCAGATAAATTGGCACATTAAACGACGAGGCATAAATAAAGTTCTCTGTGAGGTCTGAATTCTAAATAAGATAAGGGAGTGTTCGGTGGTCATAAGTTGTACACACGATGATAGACTTCATGTTCCTAACGTGGATTTTGAGCCACAGTTGGTGGAAGCCAGAAGCCATGATAAGAGAGATGTTACTCAAGTAACTCCGTCCTATAATTTCGTGAAACATAAGCACAGACTCCACCGCCATTTTTCGCTTTGCGATCGATACGACAAATGCATAGCCAGAATCTCTATTTCCAAATCAGTAACTGAGGCGATTTGAGCAGGTTTCGGATATAGTGAGTATTCCAAACTTGTTATCCAGGACAGCTTTCTTTACAAGAACGAAGTGCTCACGGCATTTAAGTGAGTGAACGTTAAGATGTGCTATTTTCATGTTGCCAGTTGACTTTTCGAACTCGTTTGTAGTGAGGCAGTTTGCAGGTCCAGGTTAAGTTCAACATCATGTAACAGTTGTAAAATAGGTCTAAAGGCCGAGGTTGAATGTCGTAGTAGACTGTAGTAGCACTTGCTTCGTTTGATTCTGTTAGTGACATTCACATGGGTCCGCCATTTTGTAGTGCGTATCGTGTTTGAGATCCCAGTTTGCCACTTTACCCAACGTATAATGAGGAAAACGTAGACCAGAGTACTCCCTGATAAGAGAATAGTCTTGTTTATCTATCTCAATGGCTATAAAGCAAGAATCACTCTGTTCCCTTAAATGGGATCTCACAATTTTTAAACTCTTGATGAATCAATTTCATTCAGCGGATATTGTCGCGATCGTTGTGACGGTTCACTGATTGCGTTAGGAGGTAAAATTTCATGGTGAAATTAACCACGTTTTTTCTGGGAAGAAGCCAGCAGATGATCCAGTGCTGTGAAAGAAATGAACACTGATAAATGGCATACAATGTATGCATGAACTTGGGAACAGCAGCTTAGCGGCATTTGAGCACATATCTGAATGGAACAAGGGGTAGCCACAAGGAATGCTCTTCGGAAAATTTGAATCTAACCCCTACGGGAGACTTATGTGGACGTTGCCTGAGCTTCATTATACCCCTAAAAGATACCACTTAAAACGGAATAAGTTCAATTACTAGCTATTGTTCAAGAGAGGATCCCATGGGCACTTGTAGACCCGACTCGCGTAATCGAGAGATCAGCAGAAATCAAGCCTGAAAACTGAGAAATTAATAAATAAGAACATTTCTTTTAATTATTATTTCTTCTAGTTCACCCTAAACGATACTTTGACGGCTAAAAATGGTGATGTTTCGTCGTCAACCCCGTAAGTGAGACCAGAATCCTTGATTTGTACCCGAGACGACAAAAATTTGTCAACCTTTGCTTATTAGAGTTTCCCCCGGGTTTTGAACATCAGGGGTTTAAGGCCGTTTCAACAATATCTTATCGCAAAAATGCTCTACATTGAATAAATTATCGCACCAAACGCTTTTATAAACAGAAGCTACCTGTAATTATAGAAGTTCAAGAAAATCGCTCGTTCACCGAAAGTGCCCGCTTATTGAGGTTTAACCATACTCAATTGCCGAAAAAGTTAATTTCAGGAAAGAAACCAGAAGGTAGGTCGAGAATATTAGATCGTTTTGAATCATACAAAAGTAGGAGTTCGTGATCGTTTAACACACCTTCACCGTGGCTTATCAAGAGTTGATTGAAAACTTTACATGAAGTCATCCTGATAAACAGAGGACAAAAATCACATCAATAAGCTTGACAGTGCAGAAACTATGGTTTCCGACGGTGCTTCTTTATGTTTGTGAATTTCTGTCACAACGACATTCTCTCCCCGATCTTCTCACAGGTTTCGGCGTCCACATTCCCGCTGCTTAAAGTCCCTACTGTAGTGCTAGGACTGAAACAGGTAAATTTTAAAGCGTGGTTATGAGATCTATGATCTTTCTTGTTAACAAAGAAAGTGGCAACAAAAAGAAAGATGTATATTCCGTGAGATTTGGATACTTAAATTAGTTCTTTAATTTATCAGTGATTAGAAAATTTGCATTATGAGCAAAAAACAAAATCGTTTTTCTTCCATATCTTTGTCAAATATTTAACTTTCTTTCATTTATCCCCCCAAAAAACAAGCACATCTTCTGTGTGTTTTGGAGAAAAAAGGTTTTCATGTTCCATACCTTTGCTAGGAAAACAAAAGTATCAAGTTACAAAGTTTGCGCGAATAGCTAAATTGTTGCAGTTGTTCAGTGTATAATTAAATTAACGTGAATGAAAATCAGCATAAAACACCAGAGTAAAATTTAAAAGCTGTCATGATAAACATTAATTGTATTTATTACATGGCTAGTGTTTGTAGCAGATATAACACACGCTCTGATTGGCTAAGTGCAGCTTACAAATGCCAGGGCATTATTCTCCCGTAATGCCCAAGGGCCGATTAAGGATTATGCAAATTAGGAAATGAAAAAACACAAAAGGTACGTTATCCATAGCTAGACCATATTTGCTTTATGTACATTAAAAATCGTTGTGATACAAGATGATGAGTGACGATTAACATTCAGAGAGTTAATTATATTACTATTTTAAGGACAAAATGAAGTGACATCGGCAAATTACGAACGAGTTAATTGCATGGTCAGGAAGAAATGGAAATATTCATACATTAAAGAGCAAAAGCACGAGAGGAAAGGAAAACTGCCAGTGAAATGAAAACATTTCAGCGATATTTTTCGTCAATAAACAAAGGAAGCATATAGAAGTCTTGGACTTACCAACTCCTAACCTTGACCACTCTATTGGCAAAGTTCTTTGCTATATAAACACAAGCTAGCTTAAAGATCTTCAAGGATCATCAGATTTAAACAGCCAAGCGTTTTTTTTTCAGTGTGGACATTCGCAGCATCTCTGAGTGCCAGTTCAAGATCTTTAACTGGCCAGTAACTATAACCCAGGGAACTCAGAAAAGGCAAAGAGTTTTCATCGAATGTGACGACCAAGAATAGTGTTGATTTTGTTTAAATTGTATTTTCGTTTACCGACATGGCTGCACGGCTTTTGAGCAAGTTTGAAGCACTTCTGTAGGAATTGACATTTGCCAGTTGATTCTTGAGAATGTCTATGAAATTTCTCTCGTCATGTAGTAACACAACTGTATTAAAATACTTTTTGCGGCCATATTGATCATTGATTTCCAAAAACCAATATATTTTCTTGACAGAGTACGCCTTAGTTCGCTGAATTCTGTGATGCAGTTTGACGGTTTGGAAAGATGAATGAATAGATAAGCGCTTGCATTACCGGATGTGAAGTAACGACTTCCCCTTGAATTTAGATTTTTTTTCTTTCTTCATTAGAACCGTTTTGTTAGCCATATAACAAACAACTTAATAACCTCAACCATTTGATCGTTGCAGAAAAATCTCAGACCTTGGCGTACTGTATTGACCAAGGGATAGCGAGGTCAATACGGCCAGGCCTCAGTTTGAGATTCTCCCGTAATGACCTCACTCTGCACTGCTCCTGTGTTTGTGTTTTTGAATTATCATACATGCTATAGAGGGTGACTTATCTTAAAATTTTCAGGAATTTTTGGGCAATGATAATGAAGGAAATACCATGTATCACTCCATTTCACCAAGTCCTTCCTGTCGCTATATACAGATACGCCCTGTCAGCTGGGCTGACAAAATAGCACTGAGAGTAGAACTGTATGGGTATGAGGCAGGTAAAGAGTCATTGAGAATAGTTTATTGTTCCTAGGTAGTGAAGAGATGAAGTCAGTATATGGTTAAAACTGTTTGTCATGGTCATGCAACAAGTTTCTATACATTTCATACTTTAATATATAATAGGGAGGCTGTAATGAGCTCCAGTGAGCTGTGGCAATGCAAGATACTGCAAAGTTTTCAACAGCTTTGTGGCCTCCTGATTGGATGTATTTGTCCCCCTTTTCAGTTGATATACATCAATATCTTCATTTCCCTTCAGCAACACAGCCAAACATTATCTGATCACCTGTAATCCATTTTCAACATAATTCTTCAACTCCCCCAAATGTTTTACATGTACGTCCTTTCTGTTCCACAGTGACATATTGTCTTTTTCAACCCAAATTGGAAATTGGAATAGACTAAGCATGGTCGGAAATTAACTTTTTTAGGCAAGTGCCAACTGGCGACTGACCTTTTTTTTTTCATTCGCCAAATGGGAAAATGTGGCGACCAGCTGTGAAATTCTGGTCGCCAGTGCAAAATTTTTAGTCGCATTGGCGACCAGGAAAGCGCAATTTCCGACCCTTCTAAGCTGGATTTTTACCTGCAACTGCTTGTGCATCTTATGAGTGGATTGATGAGAAAAACTAATTGTATTTACAGCTGCAAAGGAGCAGAAAATATATAATATAAGAAGTAATTAATGCTTTTGATTTCTTGGTGTCTTCCAGTGAGCATTCAAGCAGTGATATAAAATTTGATAATTAATTTATAGATTGTCTCAAAAGGATTGACATAGCAGCACAGAAATTGTCGTCTTCATCAAGTGCACATCATTATAGTGGACCAGAATTTGGTCACCTTAACATAGGCCTTGGCTATGGAGCATGGTGCACAGCCAAACAGGACAAAAATCAATACTTACAGGTGGGAAAAATTGGGGGCTGGGAGGGGGGCTACTCAAGGAACAGCAGGCTCTGGTTGTTAAATGAGGGATTTCGCTCTTCATTGGGTAATTCTAGCTATATGGAGTTAAACTTGTGAGACGAAATCCACACATGTCTATGTGCATTGGCAATATTGAGGAACACCAATCATAACATAATTATAATTAACTATATCTTCCTTTTCATAGTTTTGATTGTATGTAAAATTGGCTTCCTAATTATACATGCATATTCAAGAGTGAATGTTTTTATATAATATTTATGTACAGTGTATGTAACCATGTGAAATCTATGACTGCATGTTAATGACATGTGGAAAGTGTGTGGAGTCTGTTCATATTGATACTTACTGTAATTATTTGAATAGACGCCGTAGGGGCAAGCAAAATTATCATTAAACGCTGCCCTTGAATAAACACTGCAAGTCGGCAGGACAATAAATTCACAGTTGTTGTTACAAGGTTCATAATAAATGCCTCCACCAAACAAATGCTGCCCTGAAATAAACGCTGCATCTTAAGTGCCAAAAATTTAATAAACACCACAGCGTTTATTCGAATAATTACAGTATTTCACCAGAATGTATGAACTAAATCAACCATTAAATTGTGTATGAACTTTTGTGTGAACTTGAATGTGAAAAGTATGTGAAATTTCTACCTGTAAATCTTAAACATTTAAGTGTGTGAAAATGTATGTGAAAAAGATAACATGGTTTCACACACTTTTTCATCTATATTTCACATGCCTTTCACTCAGTATAATTTCACATGTGTGTGAAAAGGTGTGAAAGTCATATGAAAACTGTGTGAAATAAGCCTTCTTTTCACACACTACTTCACATAGTTTTCACTTGTTTGCTTCTCGTAGTGTCTCTATCCACTGGATAGTGACGGATTTATCAGCTAGTAGACAGCTTTATCTGCTGTTTGATCATGCGTATGGTTTATCTGTTTTTGATGTTCCTGACCTCAGTTAAGGTGATGACTGATTCCTTTCCTTTGAAAATGAATATTTATATACTGTGTCCCAGTAGCACCTTGCAATTGTAGGGGTGGCTAATGGTGTGTTATATCTGTACCCTGAAATCATCACATTTCCTGAAGCTTGCTCTGTTAACTTACATGTATCATTGTACCTATTTGTACCAATAGCCTTTGAGCAGTCTCGCGTTTGGTGTGGCCCAGGTGCGCAGACTTCTTCCTCACATGTTGCTTCGCTTTTGAATTCGCTCTTTGCCGCTCGCGCGTGTGCTCCCAAATGTGAGCCTGCTTGCAGGCTACCTTTTAGCGTATATCACTACGACTCGGCCAAAAATTTGAGAATCCGAGATGCAAAGAAACACAGGAGAACAAGATTTCCAGACTCATTGAAAACGCCTCCGAGATGTCGAGATCAGAACAAAAATTTCAGAGACCCTGAATTTTTTCGGGTACCATTCGTCACCCCTAATTGTCATACATAAACTATCATCATCATCATCATCATTAACTGTCATAGATTTGGATGTTGTTGGCAGGCTGAAATGTAATAAATGTCCCTAAATGTCCCTGAAATGCAATAAATGTCCCCAAATGTAATAAAGGTCCTGAATGCACATGTAATAAAATGTGGCCCCAAATGTAATACAATTTTTTCCTAAATGTATGGATTCATAGCTGCCGAAGCTTATCCTGGTTTCTGTAATGTGAAGCGGCTAGGAGTATTTCTACTCTCCCTGGATGGGATGCTAGTCCATCGTAGGTCACTCGCCCGCAAGTTTTTAGGTTTTAGGTTTCCCCAACAATTCGCAAGTACCCCGACACCTGGATGGAGAGAGGCACTTTGAGAGTAAAGTGTCTTGCCCAAGGACACAATGCAGTGTTTCCGACCAAGAGCACGTTTCTCGAAAGCCTCACAACCTTTCGTGCCCATAAAGCCATTTTTAGTAAATCTGTATCTAAAAGCAGAGCGGTGTATACTCCAGAAAAGTTTTGTATGAAAGGATCTTCTGATCATACTGAGAGCATGTAAATAAAACAGCTCTGTAATCATAAGGTTTGAGATTATGCTACGGCTTTCTTGGTGCAGCAGGGGTCCAACCCGGGTCGCTTTGATCCAGGGATGAGTGCACTAACCATGACTCCATCAGGCCTCCACTAAATAAGTAGTTCTTTATTATTTTTAAAACGTACGTTTTTGTAACCAAGTCACTCAGATGAATCCCATATGTTTTACCGTATAATCCAGAATAGCGGGAATCAGGATGATCAAAACGTCAACACAAGGATGGATGGGTTCTGTTGTTGTGAGCTGGATATGCGAACGCAGATCCCTCTCAGGGGCAGCTAATTTAACCTTTTCTCTATCGAGCAGTGCCCCTATTACCTCTAAGGCAGCTTTTAAAAGCTACAGCAGCATAAAACACCAAATGACGTTAAAGGCTCTTAGCTGCCATAAAAATCCGTTTCAATCGCTTTCTTGAGAAATACGTTAAATGTAGTTTTGATGATAACATATCACATATCAGTTTTATATGAAGTCACAAGCTTGGAGCATCCAATTTTACATCATGTGACAATTTTATACCTAAGCATGGTAACCACAACGGATATCAAATTCTCCACCTGAATTTTAAATCAAGATGGGGCTTATTTCTGAATACATTCGCTTTATACCAGCATGAGCTTGCTAAGGTGCAATACAGCATGTGTCCTAAAAGCCCAGGTTAACCTAGGAAATCCGAAATCTCCAGGGTCATTTTTTTGGGAACTTCAATAAGGTGTTTCAATCTTGTTTTCAAAATCTAACTATCCAGCAGTAGTACAAAAATTAAGAGCTGTTAACCGACACGACACGAACAAGTCAGACAGGAGACGTGAATCAAATCTTCCGCTTCTACACACAACAAGAAAAACTATCCCTTATAAGAATATATAGAACTAAACTAAACTATTTTGAAAAAAAAAACAAACAAACAAACGATTGATGAAATGTTTCAACAGACTTGAACGAGAACATCATAAATTTCATATATGGCCTTAGCCATTTCAAGATTCACTAAATATCAGTTCTTTTTCCCTTTTGGCTCTTACCAGGATGCCCTTGTAGTGGATACTGACAGGCTGTTCTGGGATGCCAGAACTTCTCATATGTGTGCCTGTGCTTGGCGCAAGCAGACATTTGCGTGACAATCGACTAGTCTAAGTCAAAATGGGCAGAACTCGACAAGATAAGCTGCCCCTCTATGGTTATGGTCTTTCGTGACAAATGGATAGAAGCAAGGTGACTTTCTATGAGTCAGTGCATTGAAGTAAGCTAAAGATACCCAATGTTCCTCTTGAATCCCCACAAAGGTCTGAACATGTGGCGATAGAAAGCACAGCATTTTGTTTTGAGAAAGGGTATCAGTTAAATCTGATTTGTCAGATTTGTTGCAAAATTTTATTGCAAGGCTAAAACACTACACAACCAGCACGGTAATTTCTTACCAAAAATGCCTCTAGAATT
Source organism: Platygyra sinensis (assembly GCA_019787425.1). Lineage (NCBI taxonomy): Eukaryota > Metazoa > Cnidaria > Anthozoa > Scleractinia > Merulinidae > Platygyra > Platygyra sinensis. Next base: position 10,173 of record JAHPZR010037839.1, read on the forward strand.
AAATTAAAAAATCAATACTAAACGAAGCCCCAAAATTAGTTACAAAATTGCCTATTCCTGTTGGGCGGTCGTTTCAACTAGTAACAAAAAAAACGGAAATTGATTTTTTGATATTAATTCTTGCCGTGCAAATTATTACAAGTTACTAAATATCTAACTTCGCTCATATATGGCATGGATATATCAATCCATGCAAACCTACAAAGCGAAACAATGTTACCTTTCATCTTCCAGGTGCCAAATAGAGTAAATAAACAAAATAGAAGCCAATTGAATGCATTCTCAAAAATTGTCGATTTCAGTGTTCATTGCAGAAGCCTTTCACACATTTTACATGTTCAAAGTATTAGAACCTTAAATGCATGCAAATTGTGAATTACAAGTATTTCGTTTTTGAAACTGTCAATAGAAGGAAAGCAGTGGATTTAAAAATATGAGTAACAAACAAACCAAATTTGCATAATACGTCGGCGCGGCCACATTTCCCTGCTATTTTCCCACGGCACATTACACGGGAACAAATAAGACACCTCTTTTGGCTACTTAGGCCGTTAATAATTTGTATTTGTGCGTGATTGTTTTTGTTTTTGAGGCTAATTAGACTGTAGGTGAAATCTAACAACATTAAAGTGTTTTGAATGTGAACTTGTGTGACAAACCAATTTGCATAATGAAGTGTGAGATTCGTACAAACGCTCAGAAAGTTGGAAGTCGCTGTGGGAAAGGGAGATAAAAAGTGCAAGGTATTTTTACATTTCTATGCTTCCTAAGCTTGGCTTAGCAGAATTCAATTGGAGATTGAGCGGCCGAGTCTGGACGTGGGAAATAAAGGCCAGCGAAGACAAGCTATTTTTCGCAGGTTTTAAGAAAGTGATATAACAGGTGGTAAAAGATAAATTTTCAGGATCCCTCAAAACAAAATATATCAAAAGTAATGAGCATTTCTTACCTTTGAAAGATCACTTGATGTAGGGATCATAACAACTGTTTGTTGCGTTGTTGGTCTTTGAGCAGCGAGCTTCTCAAATTGGGCAATTTTCTATCCTTGCAACACTCAAATTTACGCATTTTCCAGCCATGCTTGTTGTGAGCTCTAAAAAAATTATTTTGACGTATTTGCAAAAACTAAAGTCTTTGGATTTACTTATGACAATTGAGAACATTCCAAAAAAAAAGGGAAAAAAGATACTCTACCTAAGTGTGCCCCAGGGAAAGCAGACAGGGTGGCTTGACTACTTCAAAGTAAACACGTCAACAGGTTTTGTAAAGAAATCTGAAAATTGGCAGCCCCTAACCCCTCAAGTATTTTTGAACACTTGACAATCCAGTTAGGCTGTACCATCTCAAGCATATGCTTTTAAATCCTGTGTTCAGCAACCAATGAGCTTGTGCTAATCTGCTGTGGCAGTCGCTGTACATAATTGCAACAAATAGGGCATTGCGTACAACTTTTAGACTGCCAAAGTACATGTACCAATATGACAATTGGTGACCTTATTACGTTTAGGACTAAAAGTTGTTACTGTTAGCACCTTTACTGCGGTTAGGGCTAAATTGTATTTATTTAGGACCTTTATTACATTTAGGGCCAAATTTATTACGTTTATAGGACTTTTATTACATTTAGAGACATTACATTTGAGACCCCAACAGATGTTCCATGAAATCCACATAATCAACAGAACATTTCATGTCTGCTGGGGGTTGTAAATTTTATCTTCTCATGTTGATGGTATCAGAACCACTCAAAGAGAAAATTCTGTATCCCAGTATGGTAATGTTGTCTTGTCTACTTATATACTTTTTTCTAGTCTCCTAAATGTTAGCCAGCCCCAGCAGTAAACACATCCAAAAACCCCTTTCACAGTTGTGCAAGCCCAAGCCTCATAGTGTAGCTGGAATTATAAAGATGATTTTATTTTTTGTGAACTCTTTCAGGTTGACCTGTTAAAGGTGATGTTTGTTAGTGGTGTGGCTACTCAGGGCTGCATGACCAATGACAGCTGGGTCCGTTCTTACAAGCTTGTTTACCGTGGTGAATTTGAAGTTTGGACCAAATACATGGAAGCAGACACAGAGCAGGTAAGTAACTTTTCTGGAACTTTCTTTTTTTCTGCACGTATGCTATTACATGCATGTGTCACATGTAAAGAGTAGAAATTTACACTCAATGGCTTAACTTGCTACATGTAAGGTATGTTGAAAAACCTATGTATAGATGATTTCCAGTCCTTACTGTGCACTCTCAAGAGTTTGTTTAAGTTTTTTTTGTTTCATGTAAGCTGTCACAAAATGTAAAAATTTTGAAACTACTTCCATGACGTAAATTCAAAGTTTCATGTCAACCGCTTTATTAATGCTTTGTTATTCTTCATATCACTTGATGAAACAACTTTTCAGTTGTAAAAATCAATGAAGGTGTTGGAAAAAGAATTTAAAAAGCCTTAAAGACAAGGTATGTGGCTCGTATCGAATAACTTATGCTTGTAAACAATTTAAGGGTCTAAGACTGTGCAGTATGGACTATGGAAATCATCTTGTTTCATAAATTATTGTTGGAACAAGTCAAATGTTATCACTAAATTAATGGAAATTTGTTTGTGGTTTTCATATCATATTTATTGAAAAATTTCAGATGCTAAGTTGTCAGAGGCTTTAAAAGAACTTTTGACATTTTCCCATTGGTGTTGAAATTTTGAGTGACACGTGTTAATCAGAGGGGTTTTGTTGCAGAGCATAGGGTTGGCATGATGGCATATTTTATGCCACCCATCATTCCAACATCTAAAGGCAAACGTTGGTTAGCCTTTGTAAATATGCAAGTAAGTATAAGAGTAATAATAAAGTTTTTGTTATGGTGGATCCAAGCCATAAGCTTCGTGAACTGCTGCCACCACATAATGAGTCCACTTACTGCATAGGAAGCTGGGGATACTCCTGATTTTTAACACTTAAATCATGATGCATTGTTTTAATTAGAAATAGCTTTGGTATCCTATATTGTAGTATCTTTTTAGTTTTTCTCTTTTACATCTATTAATTGGATTGCCTCATTTTAGTTAACAAAAACTGCTTCATGTTATTTTGAAAGACATTTCAGGGAAAATCTCTACTCGTCAGTCGCAAATGTAGTGTTCAACGCTTCATTTGTGACTGGTAAAGGGGGTTTTCCTGTCTTATTGCATTATTTTCTTCAATTCTCAGGAAATTACAGCCAACTGGGACAGGAACACATTAGTGCTACACTTCTTTTCTCCTTTCCTTTTAGCACGATTTGTACGCTTTTTACCACAAAGCTGGGAAAATACAATTTGCATGAGAATAGAACTGTATGGCTGTTCTGTGGGTAAGAACTCATACTTTATTGCCAGTTGGTTAAGAGTAAGAGATGTCTATTCTTGGTAGAAGAGCAAAATCTGATAATGTTACAGACAAACCATGTTGAAGTGTATGGCTTGGTGAAACCAATCAATACCTGATTCATCACAGTGCGTTAAATGTGCAAGATAAGTGAGTGAGTGAATGCTTTATTTACCCTCGGATTTTTGCATAGCTTTATCGTAGCTAATATCTCCGAGCATTTCCCTCCCCAACCCTCAATATAAAAACAAAGACCAGATCACAACACCAGGAACTTCATGGCCTACTCTTTATGATAAGCAGGTGGGTTCTTTTTCGTCCCATGCACATGCTAACCAGAACATCGAAGATGCAGGAGACGGAGCCAATGGTTTATAGTCCTTATCCGAGAAGACCTGAACATCTAACCATTTGCAGATATAATTACAAAGGCAGCATGTTTCCTCACTCATTTCAAGACCCTGAGTCAGGGTTCTCCCAAAACTTGGAAGTGGAGGAAGAATAACTTTGAGTGGGCGGCGGACAATGCCGTTAAAAAGACATGCAGTGTTTTTATCAGGGCCACATGGAGGACGGGCCCACCTTTTATTGGGGATCGAGTCCAGGAGCCTCTCCAAGAAAATTTTTGAAATTGGGGTTCTAAAAACTGCATTTCCATGTAATTTAATTAAACAATAATGGTTTTGAGTTCTTTTCTTAAAAAAAGGAATTTCATTGAGCAAAAAAGTATGTTTGTCTTAGTTCAACAGTTTAATTGTCATCATCCATATCAAACTCGAACTCTGAATCTGCATCAGACATGTCATTGTCATCCTTTATGTCCATGTTATTTACTTTGAGTAGCCAGCATGCCAAGGACGACTTGATAGCAAATTTTGCTGGTTGCCAGAGCTTCCGGAGAACTCTGCTGAGTGTTGGTCCGGTCTAGGGCTGGGACCCTCGACTTCCTGCACAGCAGCCTGGTGCTCTACCAACTGCGCTAACCAGGTGGTGGTTGTAAGTAAGACAACTGAGAACAACACTTTCAATATCAAATGATTTTTTTCAACTTTAGATCAATTTCCTTGTGCAGAGGATGGTGGTTGTGGTCATCAGGCTGTGTGCATGGCACTTGATAAGCAGCATGAAGTTTGTGTATGCAGTGAGGGATATCATGGAGATGGCATTATTTGCGAAGGTGACGATATTATTGCATTGGCGAGTAAAACGATACTAGTTGCTATACTTGCACGCTTTCTGAATGCTAGATGCTTTAAATGGTTACAGTACTGTAAATGGCAAGGTGTACAAGGTGGATGTTATATATCAAACATGAAAGACCGTTAAGATGAAAATGTCAGTTGTAGCGGAATATTTTTTACAAAATTTGAGGTGTTTGGAAATGTGATAAAACACTGTCTAGGTCTTGAATGATTGGTAGATCTTCTCAACCAAAACTTAAACTGAGGAGAAAGTGAGGAAATGTAATCGTAAAAATCGATATGCTTATTGAGATTAGACATCCAACGCCCATCACAGTCATGATTTCCTTTATTTAACTTGCTAAATTATTACTGAGTCCAAGTTAATATTTTTTCTGGACACCATACCTTAGTGCATTTAGGGTTCCACAAAGGAGTGCTTTGCAATATTTTACTGGCAATATATCATGTGATGATACACCTTTATCTAGCTTCAAACAAACCTATTAAATACAAACAAATTCAAAACACTATCTGTTCTGTCATGCGTGTCACCTGTCTAGTGTTACTACACAGTTTAGCATTGCATTTGATCGCAAGGTATCACGTATTGATTTTACATGTTATTGTCAGGGATTGTAATTGTCGCGACCACCACTGAAAACTCTTGCTCGTTTCACCACAAAAAGTTACTTTGAATAAATCTAGTTACACAGACTGATAAAGGATTTACATCTCATTTGTTATGGAGAACAAGCTTATGGATCAGAGTCCGAAAGATCAGAACAGTGCAATGGGAGACTTCTGTGGCTTCTGTGGCCGACAAAGGCAATGATCATGATAATGTCAACCTCGTGGATATGGAACTCGAGCCACAAATCGAAGATGAAATCCACAGTTCAGCAGTCTTTCTTGAACGGGCTTTTAATCTTTCATTCACTTCTAAAGCAGCAGACCCTAGAACCTTGAGAAACCCACTGGGACAGCCAAATTCGACACACTTCCATTTGTAAACACAGTGGTTCAAGATGGCGGCAAGCAAAAGGAGGATTCCACTCGGCCAAAACGAGTTTCGAAACCCATTGTGAAACTGATTGCCAACAGACTTCAGACAGATACTTCGAAGCTCGAAATTTTATGGCAAGAAACTGCTGAAGTGATCTCTGAGCTCCAAGGAACTCTCGACTCTCTGTCGAAGCTCTTCGCAAAGCGGTAGGAGATTTTACGTTCAGCGTTGAACAAGTATCGATCAGCTCGTCTGGGTCCCTTTGATGGACTTCACAGCATATGCCAGCTTGCCCGAACAACATCAGGAGTGACAAACACTGGAAGAAATTATGAGGACCTGAAAAGAAATCGTTCAAGCAGTGATAATCGGGGAATAGATCGCAAAAATGATCTTTTATGAGAATTGGGCTCAGCTTGTTCTGGGTCATGTGGTTCAAAGATGTCAATTTCATCTAGTGCGCTATAAGTCCATGCACAAGGTGAGGCAGCCAAAGCGTTGAAAAAGGCTGAAATCTAAATCTGCAATTGCACTAGAACTTGAAGAGAGCAAAAGACGAGAAGACGAATTAGCCTTTGCAGGGAGAAAACGGGAAGAGCAAACACGCCTGGAATCCTTACGTGTCAAACAAGAGGCAGCTGCAGTGGTGGTGCCAGCCAAGGCCGTTGATGAGGAGCTCATACTCTGTCATGAGTATCAGCTACCAGATGTACCCATTGAAGAACCCCATAAGCGTGTTGAGGAATATATCAGCAGCCAACCGTGGGAATCTAAGCCTTGAGGCAACACATCACGCTTCACGGCCCCTGGTTTCCTGTCTAAGTCAGTCAAGAAGGAAAAGCAAGATCCTCTAAAGGAGCTGAACACAGGAACATTGCCCTCAACCCCCAGCCAAACTGCTCAATTCTTCAATCCAGCTGACCCCATGGAATGTTCTTTCAGTTTATGGCTCAAAGGGAGCTGATCACCAACAAAATGGAAAAACTTGACGATCGTCCGGAAAACTTCAATACTTGGAAGGCAGCCTTCAAGAATATGACAAATGATGTAAACATCACTGCAAGTGAGGAGTTAGCCCTAATGTTAGAGTATACTACTGTAAAGAGTCACCCAGAAACTACTGGCCTCTTGCCTGGATCACCAAACCTTACGTTTCCGCAGACAGTAAAGTACGCAAGGTTGACCTAGTGACAGCAAAAGGCAGCTCCACAAAAAGTTACACCAGGCCAGTCACTGAGGTTATCCTACTTAGAAGCGAGAAAGATTTCAAGAAGATGAAAACTCCACTTGGATGAACTGTCTAAGTTTTCTGAGAGAAAAGTGAAGTGTCACAGCTTTGTGCTGTAGACTAGGACTGACCCCTTAATTTAGGACATTTCTGTTTCTTTTAGATATTGTAGTGGTATTTTCTAATACCAGATGGGGAGGGTTCTGTCATGCGTGTCACAGTCTAGCGTTACTACACAGTTTAGCATTGTATTTCATCGCGAGGTATCATGTATTGATTTTCCATGTTATTGTTGGGGATTGTAATTGTCGCGTTCGCCGGTGAAAATCCTTTCTTGTTTTACCGCAAAAATTTAGTTCAAATAAATCTGGTTACACTGACTGATGGAGGATTTACATCTCTTTTGTTACGGAGAACAAGCTTATGGATCAGAGTCCGAAAGATCAGAACACTATCATATATTTTGTTTGTAATGTTGCTTTTGTTTTCTTTAAGTATATGTTGTTTGAGCAAACTTTTTTTAGTAATGTTTTGAATCTTTGGTGTTTAAAGGCACAATCTTGGTCCAGTACTTGCATGGTAAAGCTTATACCAAAGGTTGCACAGTGCTAGTTGTGTGGTGTTTGGCAGAGTTTTCATTTATGTTCACAGACCAATATCTCCTCCCTTTTACAGATTTAGATGAATGTGCAAGTGACAGTGCAAGTCCTTGTCCGGAACATACAGACTGTGGCAACACTAAAGGTTCATTCACATGCAACTGTCGTCCTGGATTTACAAAAGAACAATTTACATGTGAAGGTAGATGCCTGTCATAGCAGTAGTATTAGCAGCAACAGGAGCAGTAGTAGCAGCAGTTGCAGCAGCGGCAGTGGGAGGAGTAGTAGCTGTAGCAGTAGGGACTTAGAATTTTACCTGTGTTTGCCCAATTTCTGTGAACTTTGAAATTTATTTTCTATGAGAAATTACTCTTGGTGTTATTTCAGGCAACTGTTTACATCTTGAGCTTCAAGAGAATGTAAAAAGCACTGTAAAATACTAAAAATTATACTGGTACCAGATTTTTTAATGTCCACTAAAACTGAAATTGCTCAATTTTCTATCAGATTTTATCTTCATGCAACACTGTATTTCTCTTCTTCAGATGTGAATGAGTGTGACAGTGATGATGTTTGCCCGTTACACATGAAGTGTATCAACACCTTCGGCTCTTACACCTGTGATTGTACCAGTGGAAAAGAATATAATGCTGTAGATAAAACTTGCATTGGTAACTGAAAGGCATCTTTAAGAGTTGCCTATACCTTTTATATAGTATATAAATGTCTTTAAAGAAGATGTCTTAAAAGAAATCTCTAATTAACCATTAGATTATGAGCTACAGATTTATATGAGGTGATAGTAGTCAGTTGTTACTATTAAAATCAATTGAAATCAAACTTTTCTTCCATAAATTGAATAGCAGAAAGCATGGAAATTCATTAAGTGTATTCTACAGAAATTCTTCTAAATATAGCAATGACCAGAGCGGTAAACTAAAATGAAATTGACTCAAATTTTACAGGGAGAGAAACACAGAATGAAGCGGCATTACAACACCAAGCTACAAACAACCAAGCAAACTCTCACAACTGCAAACACTCAATTGAATTTACTTGGAGTGACTTACCTTGCCATTTTACATTGACCAGAGATAAAATTGTGTTGACTAATTGTCACTGGAAGTGTAAACCAGGCAAAAGACGGACAATTACCGCTAAATTTTCAGGGCGAAATTTTTGAGCCACAATCACTAGAGCAGGAAAATTGAAAAAATCCAGACTGGGCCGCATTGTTAAAAGCTGGACCGGTTATGAGCGCATGATTAGCCAATCAAATTCTGGGATTTAGGATTCCGGCCTGCTCAGATGCTTGAGAAAAAAATAACTCCTAACATCTGTAACATTTGCCAGTTATTCAAATGGTGGATAATGGTTCAAAGTCTATACCATGGACTAGCTTCCTGCACAGACATTCTTTGGGCTTGTCATGCAATCTTTCTCCTCATGAATATCTGCTGACGCCAAAAGAACATTCCTTGTCCTTTGTTTTCTCGCGTCCTGTACCCTTGGCTTCAGCAGACATTCATTGGGGAGGAAGATTGCATGACAAGCCCAAAGAATGTCTTTGTAGGAGGCTCTACCAAGGACAAGTGCTAGACAACTAGCTTTGCAGCAAACCTGTTCATTACATTCAACTTTTTGTTTTTGTAGATGTCGATGAGTGTAGTGTGGGTGCATACATTTGCCATCATCTTGCTAGCTGCATTAACACCTTTGGTTCATATTTCTGTGCATGTCCTCCAGGATACACAGGTCGCGGCAAAACAGTTTGTACTGGTATGTAAAACGCTGCAGTGAGTAGTGGTTACGCTTTAATGTATAACCTAATTCTAATAATGTAGATGATAAATAAAGAAGACAGTTCTCCAAGTTTGAGGTGTGTGTGTTGTCCCAAAGTTGAGATATTGGTCGAAATGTTTCGCGCAAAATTGTAGAGCTTAGTATGAAGCCGCCATGTTGGAGGACCTCCTTGGTCTTCCAATATGGCGGACGGTAAATAGTGTGAACATCTGGAACTTACTTTGGCTATCTAATCGACTGATTTTCTGAACCGAGCCAAACAAACATTTACACGAGCACTTTTCTAAAAACTCCTAAAATGGCTGAAAATTACGAGATAAGTGTATATTTTTCGACAAACGTTATCTTAGCTTTATGTCATGCACGGCGATAACTTCGAAATTCAAAATGCGCTGGTTTCCAAACAAAGGACGCTATTGAGCTGGAAAGTTGTAAACAGGTATAAATTTAGTGCCTTTTATATCTGAAGAGGATTAAACTTTAATTGGCTCTTTAGTTTAGGGTTGAGAATTTGATTACGTCACCTTGCACACACTCTATATGTACTGCAAAAGCAAAGGAAGTGTCAGTTTCCGTTTTTCTCACTACGTTCGTACGAAGGAAAATCATTTTCCTTCTCCAGTATGCTGAGGCATACAACACACTACTGAAATAAATAAATAAATAATTCCACAGCAACAACCGCCGAGTAGCTTTGCACGTGATGACTAACTTGACGCTGTAAAAACTCTTATATACCTTACTGGGGTCTCCAGAGACCCCACGCGCTAACACTAATGTGTTAGCGCAAAGAATGAAATGCTCACCCTTAACTTCCAAAGGAAAATTCATTTTACTTTCGCAAACATCCTGATGTACAACTAAACCTCTTACTTGACATGATTTGGAATTTATGTGTTACAAGAAACGTTAATGAATCATGCTTTTAAGGAGAGATGTTGCGCATTTGAAACTTTTTGATTTTTGAAATTTGAATTGTATTTCGTTGAAATATGTTGCAGAGTAAATGATACAGTAGGTTTTAGATAGCCAGCGAGCAGGCTCATGTTGGAGCACCTGCGTGCTTGGCATAGTCGCAAGCATGCAATCGAGTGGCGAATGCACAAGAAGAGACTTTCTTGGTGCCTCTTCACTAGACTCCTTATTGCTGGGTTGTCTTGCTTAGTGCCTCTCGCCTGTATAACTCAAAGGTGAGTCTGCTTGTAGGCTGGGTTTTAGACATCCTTGGAAACCCAGGGGCTACTAGCCGGGACGATGCGATATTTTCGGGCAAAAGTTTACTTCAAGTGCTGGAGAGCCCCTGGGAACTTACTCTTACCGAACCAGTTCTAGAAGTGGTCGAACTCCGTCCCGCTGATTAGCCAGAAAAATATTTTTATGGCCAATCAGCGGGGAGTTCTAGCCGGGTAACTCTGTCGCCTTTTTACTCGAAACAGTTTTCTTCATCGATCGACCTAGTTGCTTAGCCCGTGCAACGGGGAGATTGTCGTGGAAAGTTTCAGAAAAAAATATTCAACGAAGCCGAGGAAATCACAAGGCTTAACATGGGGCTAGGAACGAATATTCTTCCATCAATTTTCTCGGCGGATTTATTGAAGGTATATCGTAAATTTTTATAGTAAATGTATGCGATTTCGACATGGTTGCGTGGCCCATGCAACGGCGATATGCATATCGTACAAAGTTTCAGAAGTTTTTCAACGATCGAAGAGAAGTAAGTAAAAGTAACCGTAAGTACTCGACTAGCTTTCCCCGCAACAAAAAGGTATATAGTAAATTTTTATAGTTAATGTACGCGATTTCTACACTGTTGCTTTTTGTTACGGGGAAAGCTAGTCGAGTATCCACGGTTACTTCTTATTTCGCCTCGATCGTTGAATAACGTCTGCAACTTTGCACGATATCGCCGTTCGGTAAGAGTAAGCTGGTTCAGTAAGAGTAAGTTCCCAGGGGCTCTCCAACTCTTGAAGTAAACTTTCACCCGAAAATATCGCATCGTCCCAGCTAGTAGCCCCTGGGTTTCCGAGGATGGGTTTTAGAAGGCACTGCAGTTTGTTGCAAATGTACAACTTGAGAAAACATTTGGATTTGTGTCCGTGTATTGGTAACAAGTACTGTAAGTTGTAAGTGTTTCATAAGTCTGCTAATGGTTAGGAATTCTTTTGTGTACAAACCCTATTTTAAAAATAATCCTGAAGGCTGACTAAATTCTTCCTGAAGTAACTTTGAGGTAGAAACACAGTTTTAAGTTTGCAATATCTGTTTTGGATGACCAACATCCATCTTCAGTTGCGAATACCAATGAATCGCTTGTCAGTGTGATATAATCATGTTAATTTAACACTTAAATTTTAATATTCCACGTTAAAATACACTTTCCTTTTCCATTATTGTACTTTCTAGAGCCTCGCATTCACGTTATTTAGTATTCATATATTCTATGTGTTAACAATTGAAGAAGGGTGTTGTTCATCCCAAATATGTCTTGCAAACTCAAAAGTGTATTTCTTCCTCTTCCGAAGTAAATTTGATGTAGATAGCTAAGGCATATAATTGGTAGGTCTTTCCTGCCATTAGTTAGAACTGCTGAAACAAATCGTGTATGTAATGTGTGTTACTAACATTCATAACTACAAATAACCTGTTTTCTTTCTAAATCGAATTAAAATTAGGAACTGAACTTGGCCCTCAGGGCAGTACACACTTCAAGTGTTGCAAACCTCCAATGTACATAAACAGGCTTAACAACAATGTTATTCTTGTTGCATTTTCATTTTCAACAATGGTTGGCTTTTTTCAGATGTAAATGAGTGTCGCCAAACACCCAATCCTTGTGGTCATAATTCTATATGTCATAACAGTAGAGGAGGATATCTATGTTCTTGCAAGACTGGTTACGTTAGAGAAGCTAACAAGTGTGTTGGTGAGAAACTTCTTCACTTATTAGTCAGAGGAAAAAAGAGGACCCTTTTAGCCATGGAATCCTCTCTTCAAGAGTAAAATTTAGTTGTCTTGTAACAAGGTTGCTATCATATTATCTTCTCCAAAACGAGATCTGTCTAATATTGTTATGCTGGAATTCGAAAAGTAACTGATGAGTCTCTTGGCCGAGACGAAATGCCGCGTCGTACCAGCCACGAAATTTAAATTCTTCACAAGTACTTGACAATTTTTATTTCACTGCTTTTGTTTTTTTTTTTGTATTTCGAGGACTTCGAGATTATTTAAACTCTAACTAAGAGGCCAAACAACATAAACAGAAGACCTCACTGTAAAGTTACAAAGCTCAAATCAAAATTCTTGCTTATCCTGGGTTAGCCTTATCGGACTTTGAACAACCCAGGAGCTCAACGTTTAGGCTTAGCTTGGCTACAGCTATATATTAATTCCATTTTCCAAGCCACGTGTGTGGTTCCAGCATGCAGAAAGTTAAACTTTACATCCAGTGTAAAAGTATAGAAAAAGGTTTATGATAGTAATTCTTTGTTTTATTTGAAGAGCCCATTGCAACGAGGACGAACGGATTAGGAATGAGCCTGAAATTTTTCTTCCTAAATAAGAAGCCTCACGTATCTATTAAGAAAAAAGATATTTGTAGAATGTTAGACTTAAATATCATAATAAGGGCGTTTCTGAGGACAACATACACTCTTATTTTTCTTTTACTATTAAACAATGTTTCAACTCTATTTAAGAGAATTGTTGCAAGTTCGATATTTTAAGTGGCAGGTAGTTTGTAATCAAAACAGAACGCAGGTATGTCGGAAACAACAACAAGGCTATTTATTCCAGATGAACGCAGTAACTCCACTAAAGACTTCACAACAAGCACACACTAGGCTTGCCAGTTACACTTGAATAAACACTCCTTCGCTAAACTTAACACACGACCTTTGTCACTCTTGTATAAACACGGCCTCTTGCTAGATATCCACGTAACCTCTCTGTTACACTTCCACAAACACGACGTCTGTCGAAACTTTACACGCGACCTTCGTCACACTTCAGTAAACACTACTGACTCACGAGATAATTCTCTCTAAACACTCTTGGGAAAAACCTCAAACACTCCTGGGATAAAACCACCTAAGAACTACATCGATCCGCTTATATACTTTACAGCATAAAATTCTAGAACTTTCCGGCTCTACTAAATAAAGGAACATTACAATGTAAACTATTTTCAGCAGCAGATGCAAACGACTAAAACAAATTGCTTAGTCACCGTGACACGAAACTAATTAATATACGAGAAGAGTCGAGACTAAATTAGCATATTCGCGAATGTTCTGGTCAAAGTCACCCAACAATTTTTCGTAACAAGATCTTATAACACTTTTACTAATTTTCAGGTAGAATTAATACAGATTTCCCAGTTACCTACATGGACTAAATACATTGACACTAAAATAAAGTTCTATCTATCTATGCATCTGTCTTTGTGGATATACGAAAGTTCATTATTTCAACTGCGGAGAATGATATGAAGATATGATTGATCATCGCACACAACTTAAGCAGGCCTGAATGTATGAATATATATTAACTGCGAATATATTTGAACTGCAAATATATTTGACTTGTCTGTCTGTCTAGTAGTACTAGTGGTAGCAGTAGTGGTGGTAGAACTGGTGGTAGTAGGAGTGGTCATAGCGGTGGTAGTACTATCCAGTTTACACTGGCACTGGCCCTTACCAATACAATATGGTCCATTGTGAAAGAAATTCAGTTTACACTGGTACAGACCCTTATGAATAAAACATGGTCCACTGTGAAAGAAATCCAGTTTACACTGCCACTGACTCTTAGCAATGCAATATGGTCCACTGTGAAAGGAATCTAGTTAACACTGGCACTGGCCCTTACCAATACAATACTCGGGAAAGAAATCCAGTTTACATTGCCACCGACTCTTACCAATATAATATGGTCCACTGTAAAAGGAATCCTCTTAACACTGGTACTGGCCCTTACCAATACAATATAGTCCACTGTAAAAGGAATCCAGTTAACACTGCCACTGACCCTTACCAATACAATATGGTCCATCGTGAAAGAAATTTAGTTTACACTGGTAAAGACCCTTATGAATAAAGCATGGTCCACTGTGAAAGAAATCCAGTTCACACTGCCACTGACTCTTAGCAATGCAATATGGTCCACTGTGAAAGGAATCCAGTTAACACTGGCACTGGCCCTTACCAATACAATACTTGGGAAAGAAATCCAGTTTACATTGCCACCGACTCTTACCAATATAATATGGTCCACTGTAAAAGTAATCCTCTTAACACTGGTACTGGCCCTTACCAATACAATATAGTCCACTGTAAAAGGAATCCAGTTAACACTGCCACTGACCCTTACCAATACAATATGGTCCATCGTGAAAGAAATTTAGTTTACACTGGTAAAGACCCTTATGAATAAAGCATGGTCCACTGTGAAAGAAATCCAGTTCACACTGCCACTGACTCTTAGCAATGCAATATGGTCCACTGTGAAAGGAATCCAGTTAACACTGGCACTGACCCTTACCAATACAATACTTGGGAAAGAAATCCAGTTTACATTGCCACCGACTCTTACCAATATAATATGGTCCACTGTAAAAGGAATCCTCTTAACACTGGTACTGGCCCTTACCAATACAATATAGTCCACTGTAAAAGGAATCCAGTTAACACTGCCACTGACCCTTACCAATACAATATGGTCCAGTGTGAAGCAATAAATCCAGTTAACATTGTCAATGACTCTTACCAATATAATATATTGGTCCACTGTGAAAGGAATCCAGTTTACACTGCCTCTGTCTCTTACCAAGACAATATGCTCCATTGTGAAAGAAACCCAGTCAATACTGCCACTTACACTTACCAATACAATATGGTCCACTGTAAAAGGAATCCTATGCCATTGGCCCTTACCAATACAATATAGGCCACTGTAAACAAGTTTACAATGCCACAGGGCCTTACTAATACAATACGGTCCATTGTGTAAGAAATCCAGTTAACACTGCCACTGACTCTTACCAATACAATATGGCGCACCGTGAAGGAAATCCAGTTGACACTGCCACTGGCCCTTAAAATTAAGTTTACACTAGCCTTCGCTCTTACCAATACACTATAGTCCACTGCAAAAGAAACCCAATTAACAGTGCCACTGACCTTTACGAATACAATATGATCCACCGTGAACGAAATCCATTTACCACTACCACTGGCCTTTACCAATACAATGTGGTCCCGTTTGAAAGGAATGCAGTTTACACTGCCACTGGCCCTTACCCATACAAAATAGTCGACAGTGAAAGAAATCCAGTTAGCACTGCCAATGACTCTTACAAATACAATAGGGTCCGTTGTGAAAGAAATCCAATCGCTCACCGAAACACACTTTCGGGACTCGTACGAACACAATAGGGTCCAATGTAAAAGGAATCTAGTTACTATTGCCATAGGCCCATACCAATACAATTTGGACCACTTTGAAAGAAATTGAGTTTAAACTGGCACTGCCCCTTACCAATACAATATGGTCCACTGTGAAAGAAACCCTGTTTACACTGACACTTGTAGGAGCCATCTACATTCACACAGGTAGTATGCCTTTGACACTCGTACTCTTTATTGCTGCACTCGTCATAATCTGAAAAATGAGAAAAGCACTTATGCAAAAACATAAGTTTCCACAATTCTCTAGCTCTTTCCTTTAGTAATCCGCCCTTCTCAAACTCATTAATAATTCATCAAGTTAAAACAAAGAAAATCACAACCGTGATGGAGGTTTGGATACCCGGTCTTAATTAGCATGGATTTTGGCGATTTTACTTCTCCGTTTACTCCTTAGTTTTTGTTTCGATTGAGAAGATATATCAAACACTCAAGACAGTGTTCCATGGGCTATCCAAACACCTCGAATTTCCTCAAAAAATACTCCACTGCGTGTTGTATTTTCAACTCTCTTCTCGGTGTTTGGATATCCCGATGAAACACTGTTTCTCGTGTTTGATATATTACTTCTACTTCCATGTTTTTTAATGTTCCTTCAAACAAGATGGAAGTTAATAATAATAATAATGATAATAATAATAATAATAATAATAATAATAATAATAATCATAATAATACTTAAAACTTGTAACGCGTATTTTTGCATGACGTTATGATCAAATGCGCTAAATTAAAAGTAAAACTAAGCTAAAAATCCTGTAGTGATTTAAAATTTAAAATAATGCATTAGTGATGTTATTTAGAAGCTAAACGATAAAAATGTTTTTAAGCGTTGTTTAAATTTGTCCAGTTCATGAATGTTCTTGATTCCTGAAGGGACCGAGGTCCACAATATGGGTGCTGCCATAGTGAACGATCTATCACCAGTTGTCGCCGCGGATTTTTTCAGTGGTGCGGTTAACAATGTTGCATTGTCAGACCGAAGACTATATTTAGTGTTCCGTTTGACGTGCAAAAGGCTGTATATGTACGAAGGTGCCATATCGTGCAGTGCTTTAAAAGTTATCAGGATGACCTTGAATATATCATTGTCACCTTTAACATATATTATATTCTTTTCTTTTTATACTAATATTATAATTTCAAAATGTAAGTGCAAAATAAAATAAACTGAAGTGAAGTAAGTAGGAAATTTGGTATTCTGTAACTCTGAACAACCCTGACTTCCTTGAGAACATGAATGGGTAGAACAGAACACCATGGGCCTTATTTTGTTGAGTGATGACTTTACTAGAAACCTATTTAGGCGAACAATGACAATAGCCATCTTGTTTTAGCCAGGAGAAGATGATAGAGACTTTTATTCCAGGGACAATAACATAATAAGGAAATTGTTCTAAGTTGTGAAAATATGATGGGGACCTTATTTACAGATGGTGCTTACTAAACAGAAAGGTCTTTGTTCCAGATTAGAACCATGCAAAAAAAGTAGAAAAACCCGTAGAGGGAACACATTCCCATACAAATGGTTTTACACGAGGACTTGTTTTGATACAATGGCAAATGACAACTCGGAAATGCCCTATTAGCCTTGAACTTTTTCTGAAAAAAAAAAAGAAAGAAAGGATATGTCTTGATGGATTTCCTTAGAATTCGTCTCTGAATGGAGAAACGTAAACACATTTAGAAAGATCTTAAAACTACATGGTAATGGTAACATGAAAACAGCGCTTTTAGGGTCACTGACAGCCTTGTTGTGGCTTCCTCACAACCAGAAACTAATCACGTGTTGAATAGCCTTGGCACTTTGAAATTCATAACATAAAATGTACAGGTAGCCATGCAGTTGAACTTCTTCATCTTTTTTTGAAAAATTTCACCGTGCCCATTAAATTTTTCCTGTCACATTAAGTGAACCATTTGCATGTCTCACTTGTTTTATGCATGCACTATGCCATCTGCAGGTATACATGTTTACAGTTGGATTTTAATATAAAATTGGAAAGATAGCAGCTAGTTTTTCAGCTAGAAGCAGTAAACAGTTACAGTAGTGGTTAGCAATACGCTGCTATTATGGACTATACTTGGTTCTAGTACATGTTTATTAATCTTGAATTGGTCAAAGAAGGAAAAGTTTGCTTTTTTATTTTCGCCATGTACTTTCATGGATACTTTCCATGGTCAGTGTGCAATTATATCATAACCCAAGTTATTCTCGCATTTTGGTTGGTTCTCGCCTATGATCTATTAGAGTACACATGCACGATTGATGTCATCGTTACAAAGCTTTTCCCTCTGCCGTTTTAAAATGGCGGAAAGTTTTGAGAATTAGGATAATAGTTTACGTGACTGGGCAAAAGATAAGCTACAAAAAGTCTTGCCGAGGCATTGAACAGGTTCGAGAAGCCAGAAAACGAAAGATAAAGCCGTTTCTTTTAGAAAATGATTCAGAAAAAAAAATTCGAGCAGTCGCAGTCGGCAGTCGAGCGAGACTAAACCAAGCACAAACTTGGACTTGGTAAGCCGCGAACCATTGCTTTATCTCGAATTTAACAAACCCAATAAACAAAATGTTTCTGAGATTAATTTATTTAAAAAATTTAACTTTTCCCAGTGTCAAAACAACTGTTTACACACTGATTGATGTCAGGAATGAAACATCAAAACATCACTTCTTAAAATCGGTAAAATAAATACATAACCTTGCTTTCCGATGCGAATCGTTGCTGTCCGTTTCAGGGCACAGCAGCGAGCTAAGTATAGCTAACCACAGCTCACGGCCAACAGTATCGCAGCTAAAATGTGTCTCCGACACCATATCAAGCTGATTTGAGAATCACCAACCACAGAAGACAAAAAACTCCGTCATTTACGCTCCTCTTATTCAAAACTTGAATCAAATGGCTTCTAGGTTGACCGCAACCACAAGTTCTCCGAGGGTATTTTTTCAACTCCTGTAATTTTCAAAGCAACGTCCAAGCTTTTCGGCTCACTGGGCTGCTCCGATGACAAAAACTGACTTGATTTTTCCAGCATTTTCTTCAAGATTTGTAGATTTCGCAGTTCAATTCTGCTTTCCCGACGCTCGACGCTCGAGTCAGGTTTGACAGTGGTGTGATTTTTCTCGACCAATCACAATTCCTTGCTATTTTGCATAGATCATAGATCACGTCAAATGGCTTTTTTTCGTCTTCGCTAAAGTGGGCAAAGGCGGGGCAGAAGGCCGGCTTTCGCGTTATGTTGAAATATTTTGAAATAAAAAAGGCTTTTCGTTATTATATAAAACAAATAGATTCCATGTTGCCGTGCGTCTGATTCAGTAATAGATCACAGAAGATGTCAAAATGTGGTAAGAACA
>JAHPZR010037841.1:0-12415 GCA_019787425.1 Platygyra sinensis
AAAAGGCTAGCACTGTTGCAATGATAGAAAAGTTTCTTTCTTTCTTTGGGCCAACCTTGTGTTGATAAGCATTGATCGCTATACTTCTATCAAGCATCCCTTGAGATACACGACCATGGTCACCAAAAAGCGGATTAAAACTGGTCTTTGTTTGGGTCTGGGCCACTGGGACTGATTGTAAACTATTCATGAACTCACCATGGCTATTATTGATAGTGGAAACAGATCTTTACTTTCGTTACATGAAAGTATACTCTCCCATACTTATTCAACACTCGCCTTGATAGCCATTGGTGTTATCGGCTACACCTATTGCTATATTTTCTCAGAATCGCGGACGTCAGAAAAAAACGACTGCTAACTGAACAGCTGCCTGCAGAAGAAGCTAAAAGACTGAAGAAAGAAAATAAAGCGGCTAACACTTTAACGCTTATTCCTGGCCACATTAGTAATCACCTATATTCCGGCCATAGTTCTAGTTCTTATTATAGCATTTCAAAAAAGACATTTTAAAAACCGCATATTCAGGCGTTATGGCGAGTTGGGTCGTGACATTTTCGCCTTTTAGGATCTCTTTGTAAACCCTATCATCTTCTTTTTGGCGTTGTCAAGAAACTACGCCACGCTATTCTTGAGATTTTACATTGTAGACAGCCTGAAAACAGTCCCCCACCAATAGAAATGACAGAAATAAAACGCTCTTCATGTCGAATTCAGCCTTCTACTACTGAGGCTTTCCTCTACGACGGTAGCAAGACAGGAACCAGTTTTGGTATCAGCCAAAAAATATTCAAGCGGTCGAAGTAGCTTGGGACAGAGGACAACCTCAGTATACTTCGTGAAAGTAAGCAGCGACGTAGTGTATGTTTATTTTACAAGTTTGTTAGACAAGACATTGGAGGGAGCTTGTTGAAAATAAGGCATGCACTTTTTTCCACCAAGGGTAGATACGAGGCTTAAATAGATGTTTTATTTCGCCATTCAGCTATAGTGGCCATTTTTAAATTTTTTATTAAAGAAAATTCTAAAGTAAAAAAATTCTAAAAGTAAAAAAATGTAATCGGCTGAGGGATTCCGCAAGCTCTCTGAAACTGGGTAAAGTTGCCAGTAGTAAAGAGAGTCGGTTTGGGGCGCCAACCGCTCTCGACAATAAGAACGAAGCATTTTGTAACGTGACAAGCTCTTGATCTATCAGCGTGCAAGCATTTGCAGGCCTCAGGGTCAGCGGGGTCTCTCATTGGACAATTGGAAACCCCAGGAAAACGGGGTTTGATTTACATCCGGTGGTCCTTAGCAACGTCTGCCCTAACCCCTAACCCCCTTTTTTTTTCCATAGGGAGGGGCGTGTTTTTAACCATGGGGGTATCAAAACCCTAAGGCACATGCGGAATGACTGTGTCATGGTGATTGGGAACATCAGGAATAAGCTGGAAAATGACATTATTAGTTACCGAGAAAAAAAAAACGACCCTTTTTTCCTCGGAAAAAAGCACGTTTTTTTAAATGGCAAAATCTTTAATAATAAAGAAATACAATCCCCACTAAAAATATCAATGGAAATTCTTTATCATAAAAACAAAATAAAGGAGCCTCGAACTGTGCTCTGTTCTGGTTGTAAAAGGCACTCAAGAAGAGGTGAAAAAAACCACTCCACTTGCGTCTTATGTTTTTCCCACTACACTTCTTTTCCGTGGCTCTACCGCTTTCCTGCCGTGCTTTTAATAACAGAAAACAAAGGCACAGTCGAGGCTTCCTTAATTGTTAAACAAAGAAAAACCCTTTGAATTATGGGTTCATGCAGTAATTTCCGTCTGGAATATTTTATATTTACTTTTTGGTGGTAGCCATCCAGGTTAGAGGTTAGGAAGCAGTCACCACATCCTTTTAAAAAAATTCCGTGAAGAAAATCACTCTTTCATGAAACCTCTTCCTTAAATAAATGACTTCGGGGCGCCACTTGTAGCATCGGTAACAAATTCACATGCACGAGATTCGGTTTATAAGAACAGACTTAGATTTTTCAGCTTAGAGCATCACAAATTGCCTCAGGGCAAAAAAACCTCTCGAGATGCCTTACCTAGAGCGATGTAAAAATGTCAAATTGAAACTTTTAAAACATAGAAGAGAGTATTCGTCGTTGATAGAATGCTACAAAGTTGTTTCGCGTCTAGATTTTTTTATTATTTTGAAACCATGTAGGGGTAAAACAACTTCAGCTAAACAATCAATACGAGATCCAAACAAAATTAGCTAGGGCAGGAGCCCAATACCAGGAGCCTGCAACTCCTATAATATAAAGCCAACACAACGGCATTTTTACAGACCAGTCTACTTAACAATTATTCCTTGAGCCCGAATGGACTCTGAGTCAATAGCCCATGAGGCCGAAGGCCCGAATGGGCTATTGACTCAGAGGCCATGTAGGTGAGAGGAATAATTGTTTTAGTAAAATCAAACTGGTTGGTCAAAAAACTATCGAGACAAAACATATTTCGCTAGTTAAAGCGATTCAGCCGCCATTGTTTTGGTTTTCAAAGCCGGCGCTCTTTCGCTACTAGTGAGCTATAACAAATAGCCTACTAGTAGCTCAACCAATCAGAACGACAGCATTGATAATAGACCACTAGTTGGATTTTACTAATTTTAGATATTCTCCCGCGAAATAGGCACACCTCCAGTCTACATGACACGCTTCGGTAAATAAGGATAAAACAACGCGGGCCTCACGTGAACATGCCGACATGATGTCGACATTAGTCCGTGCTTGTGATTGGCAATTGGTTACTGAGGTTCCTGTGGGGATCTGAATTCGAGATGAATTCAAGCTAAAAATAGATCGTCTGTGAAAATGCCGTAACAGAAACACGGCGTAGCTGCAGGCTCCTAGTGATGGGTTCCTGGCTAGGGTGAATTGCTCTAAGTTTTCCTTTTTCGTAAGAATCATAAAGCCCTGGGCCGGGTTGTTCGAAAGCCCGTATAACGTTAAACCCAGGATTAAACGTTAACTGACGCGTTATTTTTCCTGGTTCAAAATTGTTTTTCGCCTCTAACGTTTGGTGTAGTTTAAGATTACTACCGCTCAAAACTCAAGGGTAAACGATATAAACAGATCACCTAACCAAAAAAAATACAAAATTGGAATCAAAATTCTCGCTCACCCTGGGTTAGCTTAATCGGGCTTTGAACAACGCGGCCCTGGAACTTACCTAACAATGTATTTGAAAACTCCGCCTGAAAACCACTTATGAATATTAATAAATTTTTGATACAATGTAAAACCTAAGGGACGCACAAGCACGCCTAACTATTTTTAATTTTTTTTAAATTGTAAGCAGGAATTTTATAAGTAGGAATTTATTTTTGCGTGCGTGAAAAATTCGATCACCACAGGAGACCATTATAGGGATAACTTCAAGGTTTTCCTATTTCAGTCACATTTTACTGCAAACTACTTTTTTCTGTTAATTTAAAATAAATTATTATTGTAATAAGCGCCTGGAATGCGTGTAGAGCTTCAATCAGGTTGAAAAAGATGAAGATAACTGGTTTGAGTGGTCGTCCTAAAAGGGATTAAAATAGTAAAGGACTTTCTGAATATGGCCATTGACCGAACAAAACGGGGTGGTCGCATTTACGTTTTTTTTTCTTAATAGAAAACGTCTGGGGGTGTTTCAGGGACAAAGGATTATACAGGTTCGGATTTCATAATATGGCCGTTAGCCGGATTAAAGACAGTGGCTGCATTAAACGGATTTTTTCGTATAAGAGTTCCGCCTCGACTAGAGAGTGACCGAAGTAAACACTACATCATTGCGGGGTAAGGTAGGCGAAGTCTCAAAGGATGTCTGTACACCTAACAAGAAATTTGTGGTAATCAGTATCATTATAACTAATATTTTGCCGACACGGAACAGAGAACTGGTTGCGAGCGTACTACGCGGAGGCTCATGGGTTAGTACTGTTTGTTAAAAAAAAAAAAGTAGACGGATGAGAAACTGTGATATTCTTACGGCCAGCCTAGCCACTAGCACTTTCTCATAAAGTTTATTTTTATTTTCTAATTAGTGTTATCTGTTGTGTTTTTATCATCCCGTTATTTATATCAACCTTGAAACCCCAAAGGTGGCTTCCATTGCATTTGGTCGGGGGGTACACGATCCCTCTTTTTCCTAACAAAAGGTTTTTGGGGTTTACGTGTCCAGCTTTGGTGCATTAAGGTCGTTACTTGAGGTATCTGGTATCCACTTTGATGTAAGGTTTTCGTCACAATTAAAAACATATCTTGGGCCTGGCTGACCAACGCGCCCATGCCTCAACTTGTGTTTGTGTTCGGTTGTGAATGACCTGCTTGTAGCCAATGACGGCTGTTGTGGAAATATATGAAGGGAACGCTAATTACAAGGAGATAGACGTAATTGAATGATAACGGAAATAATTACTTCGTTGCACAAGCTGAAGCTTTAAACACCTAATGAGATTAATCCCAGAGATCCCTTTGGTATTTGTAATTAAATGAGTAGTTTTATGGGTTGGTGCTTTAATAAGGGGCTGTATAGCCTCGTTTTGCGCCTTTCTCCCTTGGACTGATCTGTCGCAGAAAATGCTTAAAGTGAAAGATAAAATTAAATGGAAGGGACTGGGGAGAGCTTGATCGGATGAAGATGTGATTTTGAGAGCTCCGCCGTGCGCTATCATATTTTAATTCATTTTGGTCGTCTATGGAGTGCTCAGTCGTTTATGTAACTCCAAAAAGAAAATTGGATCGTAACACTGCCCGTAGTCCCTCGGACGCGTCACCGATAGAAAAACGAGCGAAAGAATCTAACTCCCCCGACGTAACAAGTCCAGGAGACGAAGACGAAGTAATGGCCGCTTTGAAGCTATCTGAAGGCGTCGCAGAGAAATTTGACTTAATCCTAGCAAAAACTGTGCAGTTTGGACACGAAAATGGAGGATTTAAACACCACAGTAAAAGGTTTGCAAAGTAAGTTATCTTTCGTGGAAATTGATATGGACAACGTAAAGGTCAAGCAGAAGATTCTGGATGAAAAGTTCACGCACATGGAGACTAATTCCACATTCGTCGATGAACGCATTAACCAACTTCAAAGCAATCTGGAAAAAAGTAAGAAGGAAGTCGATGAATGTCACCAGAAAATTCTTTATTTAGAGGCTTACAGCAGAAGGGAAAATCTAAAATTCGAAGGAATTGCCGAAGCCTCCCAAAACAATGCAACTTCAACTCGAAGTGAGAACACTGAAGATGTCCTCGTGGACTTTATTGAAAACGTACTTGGAATAGAGGACGCCAAGAACATCGAGTTCCAGCGGATACACAGGCTAGGAAAACCAAGCAGTGTCAGTGGAGATGGTGGCCGAACGATTATTGCACGTTTCCTGAGATTCTCGGACAGAGAGCGAGTGTTCAAGCAAGGGCGCAAACTTAAAGGCACTAATTATAGGATGTTCGAGGACATTCCAAAGGAATTACATCAAAAGAGAAAAGCACAGATGGGAAGACTGAAGGAGGCAAGGAAAGAAGGTAGACGCGCTAACTTTAGTAAGTCTGAACCAGACAAATTATATATTGATGGAAGATATGTTAAATTCTAACTTTGCTTATTCTTGTGTTGGTTAGTCAGAGCTCACAATGAATTTACCGCTGCTACAATTTAAGATTGTTTAATATTGTATAAAGCGTTCCATTCGGTGCCATAACAACGGACCAAGTCACCTCCGTTTTGAAATTTGAAATTTTGAAATTAGTTTTCGCTTCATAGCGACCTTGCCATTCTGACTGTATTTGAATTGCGGTGGAGGAGCTTTTCTTAAGAAAGGTTGTTTAGTAGACGGTTATCAATTTGGAATATGAGGCATTTGTTTATTTTATTTTTTATTGTTTGTTCTTTCTTTTGTTCAATCCCTGTAATGTGTACATGTACGTGTCTGGCAATAGAAGGTTTCATTATTCTCTTTATATATTGATGAAGTATGTCGCGCTTTTTCCCGATAACCTGAATAGAATATTTAACTCTTTAGTAGTTGTACATCGCAGAAGCCCAGTGAAGCGTTCTCTAATTAACATGTCTAACATATACAAGTTTTCTTCTGCAATCCTAAAATTATTTTAGTTTCTCTAGAATAAGCGCTAGTACGTTTAAATTGATATCGTTGAATGTGAGGGGCATAGGCAATTTTAAGAAAAGGAAAATGATATTTACTTGGTGTCGAAGACAGAAATCAGATTTTATTTTCTTACAAGAAACTCACTCCAAAAAAGATTCCGAAACGTGTTGGAAAAATGAATGGGGAAGTGAGATTATTATGGCTCATGGCAGCTTCATACAATATTTAAACCAATCTTAATTGTAGCAGCGGTAAATCATGGTGAGCCTCTGACTAACCAAACAAGAATAAGCAAAGTTAGAATTACATATCTTCCATCAATATATAAAGAGAATAATGAAACCTTCTATTGCCAGACGCGTACATGTATACATTACAGGGATTGAACAAAAGAAAGAACAAACAATAAAAAATAAAATAAAACAAATGCCTCATATTCCAAATTGATAACCGTCTACTAAACAACCTTTCTTAAGAAAAGCTCCTCCACCGCAATTCAAATACAGTCAGAATGACAAGGTCGCTATGAAGCGAAAACTAATTTCAAAATTTCAAATTTCAAAACGGAGGTGACTTGGTCCGTTGTTATGGCACCAAATGGAACGCTTTATACAATATTAAACAATCTTAAATTGTAGCAGCGGTAAATTCATTGTGAGCTCTGACTAACCAACACAAGAATAAGCAAAGTTAGAATTTAACATATCTTCCATCAATATATAATTTGTCTGGTTCAGACTTAGTAAAGTTAGCGCGTCTACCTTCTTTCCTTGCCTCCTTCAGTCTTCCCATCTGTGCTTTTCTCTTTTGATGTAATTCCTTTGGAATGTCCTCGAACATCCTATAATTAGTGCCTTTAAGTTTGCGCCCTTGCTTGAACACTCGCTCTCTGTCCGAGAATCTCAGGAAACGTGCAATAATCGTTCGGCCACCATCTCCACTGACACTGCTTGGTTTTCCTAGCCTGTGTATCCGCTGGAACTCGATGTTCTTGGCGTCCTCTATTCCAAGTACGTTTTCAATAAAGTCCACGAGGACATCTTCAGTGTTCTCACTTCGAGTCGAAGTTGCATTGTTTTGGGAGGCTTCGGCAATTCCTTCGAATTTTAGATTTTCCCTTCTGCCGTAAGCCTCTAAATAAAGAATTTTCTGGTGACATTCATCGACTTCCTTCTTACTTTTTTCCAGATTGCTTTGAAGTTGGTTAATGCGTTCATCGACGAATGTGGAATTAGTCTCCATGTGCGTGAACTTTTCATCCAGAATCTTCTGCTTGATCTTTACGTTGTCCATATCAATTTCCACGAAAGATAACTTACTTTGCAAACCTTTTACTGTGGTGTTTAAATCCTCCATTTTCGTGTCCAAACTGCACAGTTTTTGCTAGGATTAAGTCAAATTTCTCTGCGACGCCTTCAGATAGCTTCAAAGCGGCCATTACTTCGTCTTCGTCTCCTGGACTTGTTACGTCGGGGAGTTAGATTCTTTCGTTCGTTTTTCTATCGGTGACGCGTCCGAGGGACTACAGGCAGTGTTACGATCCAATTTTCTTTTTGGAGTTACATAAACGCACTGAGCACTCCATAGACGACCAAAATGAATTAAAATATGATAGCGCACGGCGGAGCTCTCAAAATCCACATCTTCATCCGATCAAGCTCTCCCCAGTCCTTCATTTTAATTATCTTTAACTTTAAGCATTTTCTGCGACAGATCAGTCCAAGGGAGAAAGGCGCAAAACAGGATATACAGCCCTTATTAAAGCACCAACCCATAAAACTACTCATTTTAATTACAAATACCAAAGGGATCTCTGGGATTAATCTCAGTAGGTGTTTAAAAGCTTCAGCTTGTGCAAACGAAGTAATTATTTCCGTTATCATTCAATTACGTCTATCTCCTTGTAATTAGCGTTCCCTTCATATATTTCCACAACAGCCGTCATTGGCTACAAGCAGGTCATTCACAACCGAACACAAACACAAGTTGAGGCATGGGCGCGTTGGTCAGCCAGGCCCAAGATATGGTTTTAATTGTGACGAAAACCTTACATCAAAAGTGGATACCAGATACCTCAAGTAACGACCTTAATGCACCAAAGCTGGACACGTAAACCCCAAAAACCTTTTGTTAGGAAAAAGAGGGATCGTGTACCCCCCGACCAAATGCAATGGAAGCCACCTTTGGCGGTTTCAAGGTTGATATATAAATAACGGGATGATAAAAACACAACAGATAACACTAATTAGAAAATAAAAATAAACTTTATGAGAAAGTGCTAGTGGCTAGGCTGGCCGTAAGAAGTTTCTCATCCGTCCTTTTTTTTTTTTAACAAAAAGTACTAACCCATGAGCCTCCGCGTAGTACGCTCGCAACCAGTTCTCTGTTCCGTGTCGGCAAAATATTAGTTATAATGATACTGATTACCACAAATTTCTTGTTAGGTGTACAGACATCCGTTGAGACTTCGCCTACCTTACCCGCAATGATGTAGTGTTACTTCGGTCACTCTCTAGTCGAGGCGGAACTCTTATACGAAAAAATCCGTTAATGCAGCCACTGTCTTTAATCCGGCTAACGGCCATATTATGAAATCCGAACCTGTATAATCCTTTGTCCCTGAAAACCCCCAGACGTTTTCTATTAAGAAAAAAAAACGTAAATGCGACCACCCCGTTTTGTTCGGTCAATGGCCATATTCAGAAAGTCCTTTACTATTTTAATCCCTTTTAGGACGACCCACTCAAACCAGTTATCTTCATCTTTTTCAACCTGATTGAAGCTCTACACGCATTCCAGGCGCTTATTACAATAATAATTTATTTTAAATTAACAGAAAAAAGTAGTTTGCAGTAAAATGTGACTGAAATAGGAAAACCTTGAAGTTATCCCTATAATGGTCTCCTGTGGTGATCGAATTTTTCACGCACGCAAAAAATAAATTCCTACTTATAAAATTCTGCTTACAATTTAAAAAAATTAAAAATAGTTAGGCGTGCTTGTGCGTCCCTTAGGTTTTACATTGTATCAAAAATTTATTAATATTCATAAGTGGTTTTCAGGCGGAGTTTTCAAATACATTGTTAGGTAAGTTCCAGGGCCGCGTTGTTCAAAGCCCGATTAAGCTAACCCAGGGTGAGCGAGAATTTTGATTCCAATTTTGTATTTTTTTTGGTTAGGTGATCTGTTTATATCGTTTACCCTTGAGTTTTGAGCGGTAGTAATCTTAAACTACACCAAACGTTAGAGGCGAAAAACAATTTTGAACCAGGAAAAATAACGCGTCAGTTAACGTTTAATCCTGGGTTAACGTTAACGGGCTTTCGAACAACCCGGCCCAGGGCTTTATGATTCTTACGAAAAAGGAAAACTTAGAGCAATTCAACCCTAGCCAGGAACCCATCACTAGGAGCCTGCAGCTACGCCGTGTTTCTGTTACGGCATTTTCACAGACGATCTATTTTTAGCTTGAATTCATCTCGAATTCAGATCCCCACAGGAACCTCAGTAACCAATTGCAATCACAAGCACGGACTAATGTCGACATCATGTCGGCATGTTCACGTGAGGCCCGCGTTGTTTTATCCTTATTTACCGAAGCGTGTCATGTAGACTGGAGGTGGCCTATTTCGCGGGAGAATATCTAAAATTAGTAAAATCCAACTAGTGGTCTATTATCAATGCTTCGTTCTGATTGGTTGAGCTACTAGTAGGCTATTTGTTATAGCTCACTAGTAGCGAAAGAGCGCCGGCTTTGAAAACCAAAACAATGGCGGCTGAATCGCTTTAACTAGCGAAATATGTTTTGTCTCGATAGTTTTTTGACCAACCAGTTGGATTTTACTAAAACAATTATCCTCTCACCTACATGGCCTCTGAGTCAATAGCCCATTCGGCCTTCGGCCTCATGGGCTATTGACTCAGAGTCCATTCGGGCTCAAGGAATAATTGTTAAGTAAGACTGGTCTGTAAAAATGCCGTTGTGTTGGCTTTATATTATAGGAGTTGCAGGCTCCTGGTATTGGGCTCCTGCCCTAGCTAATTTTGTTTGGATCTCGTATTGATGGTTTAGCTGAAGTTGTTTTACCCCTACATGGTTTCAAAATAATAAAAAATCTAGACCGCGAAAACAACTTTTGTAGCATTCCTATCAACGGACGAATACTCTCTTCTATGTTTTAAAAGTTTCAATTTGACATTTTTACATCGCCTCTAGGTTAAGGCATCTCGAGAAGGTTTTTTTGCCCCTGAGGCAATTTGTGGATGCTCTAAAGCTGAAAAATCTAAGTCTGTTCTTATAAACCGAATCTCGTGCATGTGAATGTTGTTTACCGATGCTACAAGTGGCGCCCCCGAAAGTCTTTTTATTTAAGGAAAGAGGTTTCATGAAAAGAGTGATTTTTTTCTTCACGGAATTTTTTTAAAAGATGTGGGACTTGCTTCCTAACCTCTAACCTGGATGCTACCACCAAAAAGTTAAAAAAATATTAAAAATAAAAATATCCAGACGGAAATTACTGCATGAAACCATAATTCAAAGGTTTTTCAGTTTAACAATTAAGGAAGCCTCGACTGTGCCTTTGTGTCTGTTATTAAAAGCACGGCAGGAAAGCGGTAGAGCCACGAAAAGAAGTGTAGTGGGAAAAACATAAGACGCAAGTGGAGTGGTTTTTTTCACCTCTTCTTGAGTGCTTTTACAACCAGAAACAGAGCACAGTCGAGGCTCCTTTATTTGTTTTATGATAAAGAATTCCATTGATATTTTAGTGGGATTGTATTTCTTTATTAAAGATTTTTTGCCATTAAAACGGCTTTTCCGAGGAAAAAAGGTCGTTTTTTTTTTCTCGGTAACTAATAATGTCATTTCCAGCTTATTCCTGATGTCCCAATCACCATGACACAGTCATTCCGCATGTGCCTTAGGGTTTTGATACCCCATGGTAACACGCCCCTCCCTATGGAAAAAAAAAGGGGTTAGGGGTTAGGGCAGACGTTGCTAAGGACCACCGGATGTAATCAACCCCGTTCCTGGGTTCCAATGTCAATGAGAGACCGCTGACCTGAGCCTGCAAATGCTGCACGCTGATAGATCAAGAGCTTGTCACGTTACAAAATGCATTCGTTCTTATTGGTCGAGAGCGGTTGCGCCCCAAACCGACTCTCTTTACTACTGGCAACTTTTACCCAGTTCAGAGAGCTTGCGGAATCCCTCAGCCGATTACATTTTTTTACTTTAGAATTTTTTTACTTTAGAATTTTCTTTAATAAAAAAATTTAAAAAATGGCCACTATAGCTGAATGGCGAAATAAAACATCTATTTAAGCCTCGTATCTACCCTTGGTGGAAAAAAAGTGCATGCCTTATTTTCAACAAGCTCCCTCCAATGTCTTGTCTAACAAACTTGTAAATAAACATACACTACGTCGCTGCTTACTTTCACGAAGTATACTGAGGTTGTCCTCTGTCCCAAGCTACTTCGAACCGCTTGAATATTTTTGGCTGATACAAAACTGGTTCCTGTCTTGCTACCGTCGTAGAGGAAAGCCTCAGTAGTAGAAGGCTGAATTCGACATGAAGAGCGTTTTATTTCTGTCATTTCTATTGGTGGGGGACTGTTTTCAGGCTGTCTACAATGTAAAAATCTCCAAGAATAGCGTGGCGTAGTTTCTTGACACGCCAAAAAGAAGATGATAGGGTTACAAAGAGATCCTAAAAGGCGAAAATGTCACGACCCAAACTCGCCCATAACGCCTGAAATATGCGGTTTTAAAATGTCTTTTTTGAAAATGCTATAATAAGAACTAGAACTATGGCCGGAATATAGGTGATTACTAATGTGGCCAGAATAAGCGTTAAAGTGTTAGCCGCTTTATTTTCTTTCTTCAGTCTTTAGCTTCTTCTGCAGGCAGCTGTTCAGTTAGCAGTCGTTTTTTTCTGACGTCCGCGATTCTGAGAAAATATAGCAAATAGGTGTAGCCGATAACACCAATGGCTATCAAGGCGAGTGGTGAATAAGTATGGGAGAGTATACTTTCATGTAACGAAAGTAAAGATCTGTTTCCACTATCAATAATAGCCATGGTGAGTTCATGAATAGTTACAATCAGTCCCAGTGGCCCAGACCCAAACAAAGACCAGTTTTAATCCGCTTTTTGGTGACCATGGTCGTGTATCTCAAGGGATGCTTGATAGAAGTATAGCGATCAATGCTTATCAACACAAGGTTGGCCCAAAGAAAGAAAGAAACTTTTCTATCATTGCAACAGTGCTAGCCTTTTCCAAGCGACA
>JAHPZR010037842.1:0-12692 GCA_019787425.1 Platygyra sinensis
ACAGACTGAATTGGGCGACACGATGCCCCTGTTACCAATTAATCACGACAATTATAACTTTCCCCAAAAGTAAAAGTTTTAGTTCAAAAAGAGCTTTTAAAAGTCACTTTTAAATGTTGTAATTAAAAGTACAGAGAGTAGCTTGCAAAAATGGCTTCTTGCATATTGCTGACGCGGTCTAATAATCAAACAGACAAGTTAACATTGAAATCCCGCACATTTTTTGGGGAATGGCAAAATATATTTACGAAAAAGGATTTACAAAACTCAAAACCATAAATGATTATAAAAAGTGAAAAATATGAAACATTCTGTGCCTCCAAGCTTCCAATTTGGCGCCAAAAATGAGTCGCCGGCGTCCGGCATGGCAACTCGTAGTTCGGCGAGTGACGCCAAAGGTAGCTGAGGGTAATAGTTGTGTTATTTTGAACAGAATATGTTGTTGCTCGTCAAATTAAATCCCAAATTCTCAAGCTAAGAAGAGGCCAAAAAACCCCGTTAAAATTGCCTTTAATTATTTTTGTTAGCTTCGAATAAAAAGGACATTATCGCGTCGCTTTGATAGGACAGCTTAGTTTTGACTGCCGCTCATATTCCGGGCGCAATCGCCATATGCAAGGCTGACAAGTCTCTTTCAAAACAGTCGCCTGAATCTAAACCTTCAGAATTTTACAAAGGTAATCTCCTGAATTGGTCACTATAGTGATTATAATCAATCCTGCGATTGGCGAATTTAGTGGAGAGGACTTAAAATGATTGGCTCCTGTAACTGATGGATTGCAGGTGTTCCATTACAGCCAATTGTTCGATTACGTTATTCGATTACAATTTTGCAGATAATTAGAGTAAAACACAGCAGTACATGCATCAATCACATTTAATTGAAGTTGAAAATTATTATTATTAGCAGTTGTTTTTGGCTTTGTAATATTATTACTTTCCCTAAATCAAAATCACTGTTTCTACTAGTCCAGGAAATGACGAATTTCATTGTCATGAATGAATTATCTACCTGATCTAATGCTAGTTTATTTTAGTTAATATGACATAAATAAGGCTTAGTTTTCTGCTGTTTGAACTAAAAGTGCCAATGAAATTGAAAATAATTGCTACCCATTTGTAAGGCTTTCCAAAATACACAAGAATGGCGTTTCCCTTTTTAGAATATCTTTTTTCGTTTCAGAGACATTGACGTTTTTAGTATTATGCAGGTTCGAAAAGTAATGGTGCCTCACAGTGCGACTACTCCAACCAAGACCAGCTGTCAAAATTTTCTACAATAATAACGAATAAAAATCCATAAAAACCACAAATCCCTTGCCTTTTTAATATACAACTTGATAACATGGATAATTTTTGGAAAGCTATTTTTACCCTCGACGAATTTTATTCGTTAAACTTGTGAAAAACTTTGCCTGTTAGGCTTGGGTGAAAAAAGACGAGCTGTATGACGAATGCCATTATTATTTTGAAGAAAATAGAATAGAGATTCTCTACCTGATCTAATGCTAGTTTATTTTAGTTAATATGACATAAATACGGCTTAGTTTTCTGCTATTTGAAGTAAAAGTGCCAATGAAATCAAAAATAATTGCTACCTATTTGTAAGGCCTTCCTAAATACATAAGAATGGCGTTTTCCTTTTTGGAACTTCTTTTTTCGTTTTAAAGACGTTGACGTTTTCAGTATTATGCAAGTTCAAAAAGTAATGACATCTTACAATGCGACTACTCAAAGCAAGACCAGCTGTCAAAATTTTCTACAAATATAACGAAAAAAATCCATAATAACCACAAATCCCTTGCCTTTGTAATGTACAACTTGATTACATGGATAATTTTTGGAAAGCTATTTTTACCCTCGACGAATTTTATTCGTTAAACTTGTGGAAATTTTTTGCGGGTTGGGCTTGGGTAAAGAAAGACGAGCTGTAGTCCTGTATACCAATAAAACGGTAAAATACTGAATAAAAAATATTTCTGGATGGAAGGATAGCTACATTTCTTAAATCCAACCGTACATCTTGAAAAAGTAACTTTAAATAGAGCGAAATTTAAACTTACGCTCAAAATTTTGCTGTTTTTCTGCGATTTTCGGGTCGTTTTTCGGGGGCCTGGGGACGAAAAGAAAAATTTTGAAGCAAATGTCACCCAATTTTTTGCCATGATTAACGGTGAAGTCTTTTGTTTTCAAAAGGTTAAGGTAAAGGCTGAGAAGTCCGCTTGTTATCAGTTTTCATAGCCATTGTTTCCTTTTCAATTTTAATGTTCTGTATTCACATATAAATTAATCTATTTTTGAGGTCCTTCATAGCGCAGAAAAACCTTTTTTCTCTTCGTATTTTTGCTTCTTATGTGTGCATTTGTGCGTCAGTTTTCTCACTGACCTGTATTTCGTTTCTTTTTAACTCTGATGTTAATTAGCTTCCTGGCTCCGCTAGTCCCTAAATTAACGGGAGAGTCTTTGGTTTCCGTGCAGTATCCAAAAAACAACAACAACAACAACAACAAAAAAGAACAGCGCAGATCAGACTTGACGGAAATTCATCAGAAGCAATTGTTTCAGAAAAAGAATAAAACTTCCCTTGGTCAGCTGTTACACTGTTCTTTTTTCAGTCTTACAGCATCCTGCTTTCTCTGTCGTGTTGTATTTAAGTCGATCTCAGCACTCGGATTCAAGCAGTACACATCACGAGAACGCAGAAGATTTTTGGGCCTATTTTTATCTTCGTACGAAGCATCTTTGATCTTTGAAGAGTGTAAGATTTTCACCTTCATTTCTTCCGACTGGTAGCTGATCTATATATTAAACGTTTTATTCAATTAAAGTGGGAACCACACTTCGCTGAAAGACAAATCGAAGAACACCAATTAGAGGTAAGGTAAAACTCACCTTACATTTGTGCTTGGTCTCCAGCGGCTTTTAGGTGTCTTTTTCGTTTTGTTGTTAAATTTTTTCTTTTTTTGTTAAACTTCAGACGCAAATAGTTTCAACGGTTGACGTTGTTTGTTTGAAGTATCTAGCTCTAATTTGACGTTTTTGTGCATTTAGCTTCTAATGCTAGATTCAGCATTATACCAAACGAAAAACACACTCATTTAGACCGTTGTCAGGAGTAGTTTTGTCTCTTTTGTATATTTATTTTTATTTTTTTTTTATTTTTTTTTTTATTTATTGTGCCAAGCGCGACTTATTCCAGCCAAGCAAAACCACAACCACAAGTTAGACCACAAGTCAAACGAATAAGTTCTTGGAGGGTAAAACTAGTTTTCCAAAAATTATCCATTTAACCAAGCTGTACATTACAAGGGCACAAATAGTTCAGTTAAATTGTAGGAAATATTGTCAGCTGGTCTTCGCTGGAGTAGTGGCACTGTACAAGTCATTACTTTCCGAACTTGCAAAATACTTAAAACGTCAATGTCTCTAAAACAATATTCTAAAAAGGAAAATGCTATGCCCTTTTCATGCCATATTAACTAAAATAAACTAGCGTTAGATCAGGTGGATAATCTATTATATTTTCTAAAAAAATAATGATGAAATTCGTCATGCCTTGGACTAGTTTAAACAGTGATGTTGATTTTAAAAAGTGGCTATATTACAATCTTTAGAGGCCAAAAACAGCTGCTAATCAAAACGACCAAAGAAATTTCCCTCGTGCTAAGCTCGACAGCACAATCAATCCTCGTTTTCTCTTAAACAATCACCGTCAGATACATTTTTTTTTATTGCAATGAATTAGTCTATAATTCATTGCCTTGCCACTGAATGACTTAAGAAAAAATTTAACGTCAGATAAAAAAAAAATTTCTGCCGAAAATTCTTATTTACCAATTCATTCGTGACTTAAACGGTACCACTCCTAGAAGACGCACACTAGATTAACCTTTTGTCAACTCTGATTCAAGAGGTACATTGTTGACAAGGAAGAGATATCAAATCATTTCTTTAAGCCGATTCAATGTATTTATTGAGACGTTTTAATATTGGCCCAATGTGTTTGGCCGCTGATGCCTCAAAACGTCAGGGCATTCAGAATCTACTTTTCTTCTTCCAGACCTGTTCACTTCATCCACAGTTGTGATCATTGTCTTAAAATGAGTAGCTTTAGTTTGGAGAAAAACATACTTCGGTCAATCGATCCGACCTGCTGGCAATCAACGTAACCACTGCGTTTATGATTCTTAACTGCCTTGAACACGAGTTCTTGAAAGGATTTTTCGTCCAATGATGACAGCAGTCATTTTGAAAATTCTCCATCCCTTCAAATATCCTGGACTTAGAGTGATGGCTTCCGAATAGATGAAAAATTCATTCATAACTGTCCGCCATGTTTACTTGCCGAGATGGCAAAGGTGGCGAGCTAAGTAGCCAGGCCTCAACAATGTTACATAAACCGCCTGAAGCCGTCATATAAGGAACCGCTCGACCAATTAGATTGCAGGCAACTCTTTGTTCAGCTCTGAAATTATACTAAATACTAATAGGAGCTACAGGATCAGCGAACGAATCAAAATACAGGTCTGGAAGAAGAAAAGTAGATTCTGAATGCCCTGACGTTTTGAGGCATCAGCGGCCAAACACATTGGGCCAATATTAAAACGTCTCAATAAATACATTGAATCGGCTTAAAGAAATGATTTGATATCTCTTCCTTGTCAACAATGTACCTCTTGAATCAGAGTTGACAAAAGGTTAATCTAGTGTGCGTCTTCTAGGAGTGGTACCGTTTAAGTCACGAATGAATTGGTAAATAAGAATTTTCGGCAGAAATTTTTTTTTTATCTGACGTTAAATTTTTTCTTAAGTCATTCAGTGGCAAGGCAATGAATTATAGACTAATTCATTGCAATAAAAAAAATGTATCTGACGGTGATTGTTTAAGAGAAAACGAGGATTGATTGTGCTGTCGAGCTTAGCACGAGGGAAATTTCTTTGGTCGTTTTGATTAGCAGCTGTTTTTGGCCTCTAAAGATTTGTAATATAGCCACTTTTTAAAATCAACATCACTGTTTAAACTAGTCCAAGGCATGACGAATTTCATCATTATTTTTTTAGAAAATATAATAGATTATCCACCTGATCTAACGCTAGTTTATTTTAGTTAATATGGCATGAAAAGGGCATAGCATTTTCCTTTTTAGAATATTGTTTTTAGAGACATTGACGTTTTAAGTATTTTGCAAGTTCGGAAAGTAATGACTTGTACAGTGCCACTACTCCAGCGAAGACCAGCTGACAATATTTCCTACAATTTAACTGAACTATTTGTGCCCTTGTAATGTACAGCTTGGTTAAATGGATAATTTTTGGAAAACTAGTTTTACCCTCCAAGAACTTATTCGTTTGACTTGTGGTCTAACTTGTGGTTGTGGTTTTGCTTGGCTGGAATAAGTCGCGCTTGGCACAATAAATAAAAAAATAAAAAAAAAATAAAAAATAAATATACAAAAGAGACAAAACTACTCCTGACAACGGTCTAAATGAGTGTGTTTTTCGTTTGGTATAATGCTGAATCTAGCATTAGAAGCTAAATGCACAAAAACGTCAAATTAGAGCTAGATACTTCAAACAAACAACGTCAACCGTTGAAACTATTTGCGTCTGAAGTTTAACAAAAAAAGAAAAAATTTAACAACAAAACGAAAAAGACACCTAAAAGCCGCTGGAGACCAAGCACAAATGTAAGGTGAGTTTTACCTTACCTCTAATTGGTGTTCTTCGATTTGTCTTTCAGCGAAGTGTGGTTCCCACTTTAATTGAATAAAACGTTTAATATATAGATCAGCTACCAGTCGGAAGAAATGAAGGTGAAAATCTTACACTCTTCAAAGATCAAAGATGCTTCGTACGAAGATAAAAATAGGCCCAAAAATCTTCTGCGTTCTCGTGATGTGTACTGCTTGAATCCGAGTGCTGAGATCGACTTAAATACAACACGACAGAGAAAGCAGGATGCTGTAAGACTGAAAAAAGAACAGTGTAACAGCTGACCAAGGGAAGTTTTATTCTTTTTCTGAAACAATTGCTTCTGATGAATTTCCGTCAAGTCTGATCTGCGCTGTTCTTTTTTGTTGTTGTTGTTGTTGTTGTTTTTTGGATACTGCACGGAAACCAAAGACTCTCCCGTTAATTTAGGGACTAGCGGAGCCAGGAAGCTAATTAACATCAGAGTTAAAAAGAAACGAAATACAGGTCAGTGAGAAAACTGACGCACAAATGCACACATAAGAAGCAAAAATACGAAGAGAAAAAAGGTTTTTCTGCGCTATGAAGGACCTCAAAAATAGATTAATTTATATGTGAATACAGAACATTAAAATTGAAAAGGAAACAATGGCTATGAAAACTGATAACAAGCGGACTTCTCAGCCTTTACCTTAACCTTTTGAAAACAAAAGACTTCACCGTTAATCATGGCAAAAAATTGGGTGACATTTGCTTCAAAATTTTTCTTTTCGTCCCCAGGCCCCCGAAAAACGACCCGAAAATCGCAGAAAAACAGCAAAATTTTGAGCGTAAGTTTAAATTTCGCTCTATTTAAAGTTACTTTTTCAAGATGTACGGTTGGATTTAAGAAATGTAGCTATCCTTCCATCCAGAAATATTTTTTATTCAGTATTTTACCGTTTTATTGGTATACAGGACTACAGCTCGTCTTTCTTTACCCAAGCCCAACCCGCAAAAAATTTCCACAAGTTTAACGAATAAAATTCGTCGAGGGTAAAAATAGCTTTCCAAAAATTATCCATGTAATCAAGTTGTACATTACAAAGGCAAGGGATTTGTGGTTATTATGGATTTTTTTCGTTATATTTGTAGAAAATTTTGACAGCTGGTCTTGCTTTGAGTAGTCGCATTGTAAGATGTCATTACTTTTTGAACTTGCATAATACTGAAAACGTCAACGTCTTTAAAACGAAAAAAGAAGTTCCAAAAAGGAAAACGCCATTCTTATGTATTTAGGAAGGCCTTACAAATAGGTAGCAATTATTTTTGATTTCATTGGCACTTTTACTTCAAATAGCAGAAAACTAAGCCGTATTTATGTCATATTAACTAAAATAAACTAGCATTAGATCAGGTAGAGAATCTCTATTCTATTTTCTTCAAATAATAATGGCATTCGTCATACAGCTCGTCTTTTTTCACCCAAGCCTAACAGGCAAAGTTTTTCACAAGTTTAACGAATAAAATTCGTCGAGGGTAAAAATAGCTTTCCAAAAATTATCCATGTTATCAAGTTGTATATTAAAAAGGCAAGGGATTTGTGGTTTTTATGGATTTTTATTCGTTATTATTGTAGAAAATTTTGACAGCTGGTCTTGGTTGGAGTAGTCGCACTGTGAGGCACCATTACTTTTCGAACCTGCATAATACTAAAAACGTCAATGTCTCTGAAACGAAAAAAGATATTCTAAAAAGGGAAACGCCATTCTTGTGTATTTTGGAAAGCCTTACAAATGGGTAGCAATTATTTTCAATTTCATTGGCACTTTTAGTTCAAACAGCAGAAAACTAAGCCTTATTTATGTCATATTAACTAAAATAAACTAGCATTAGATCAGGTAGATAATTCATTCATGACAATGAAATTCGTCATTTCCTGGACTAGTAGAAACAGTGATTTTGATTTAGGGAAAGTAATAATATTACAAAGCCAAAAACAACTGCTAATAATAATAATTTTCAACTTCAATTAAATGTGATTGATGCATGTACTGCTGTGTTTTACTCTAATTATCTGCAAAATTGTAATCGAATAACGTAATCGAACAATTGGCTGTAATGGAACACCTGCAATCCATCAGTTACAGGAGCCAATCATTTTAAGTCCTCTCCACTAAATTCGCCAATCGCAGGATTGATTATAATCACTATAGTGACCAATTCAGGAGATTACCTTTGTAAAATTCTGAAGGTTTAGATTCAGGCGACTGTTTTGAAAGAGACTTGTCAGCCTTGCATATGGCGATTGCGCCCGGAATATGAGCGGCAGTCAAAACTAAGCTGTCCTATCAAAGCGACGCGATAATGTCCTTTTTATTCGAAGCTAACAAAAATAATTAAAGGCAATTTTAACGGGGTTTTTTGGCCTCTTCTTAGCTTGAGAATTTGGGATTTAATTTGACGAGCAACAACATATTCTGTTCAAAATAACACAACTATTACCCTCAGCTACCTTTGGCGTCACTCGCCGAACTACGAGTTGCCATGCCGGACGCCGGCGACTCATTTTTGGCGCCAAATTGGAAGCTTGGAGGCACAGAATGTTTCATATTTTTCACTTTTTATAATCATTTATGGTTTTGAGTTTTGTAAATCCTTTTTCGTAAATATATTTTGCCATTCCCCAAAAAATGTGCGGGATTTCAATGTTAACTTGTCTGTTTGATTATTAGACCGCGTCAGCAATATGCAAGAAGCCATTTTGCAAGCTACTCTCTGTACTTTTAATTACAACATTTAAAAGTGACTTTTAAAAGCTCTTTTTGAACTAAAACTTTTACTTTTGGGGAAAGTTATAATTGTCGTGATTAATTGGTAACAGGGGCATCGTGTCGCCCAATTCAGTCTGTAATCATACTCGTGGTAAACAAATCAGACGCGGTCGTCCGAATTTGTTTATCAATTGTATGGTTACAGACTGAATGGGTCTCCACTCATTCCTATTACCATTATTAATCGGACCAGCGACAAATTGTTGTCATCTTCTTTTCTAATAAGCGCTAAATTCGAATCTTGTTGTCATGATTTCAACAGAAACTGGGAGTATTGTTTGTTTACACTGAAATCTACTTTCTGTACAATACACCTGCGTGTACTTCGGTTCTCATGCAGTACAAGTCTATGAAGGAGGGGGTGGGGTGAATAGGGGTATGCAACTCCTCCGATCTGTGCCTATTCTCGCCAAATCCGTCGATCCGCTAAAAAATTGTTCAAATCCACAACCACGTTCGAAAACCGAAGTACAAAGGTTTAAAGGTAAACTGGCACAAGTAAATGGCTTATGCCACTTTTAATCTCGCCCAAAATAATAAAGAAAGAAACATGCTTGATAATTAAAACAGTACAATTCCAATAACAGTCTCACACCTGAGTTTAAATAAACTTCTTTCGAAAAAAAAAATTGGATTAACTCATTAACAATCCGACCGATGCTGAAGAAAGATCTATGATTCTAATGTACCGGTCAATTCCAATGTTAACTGGCTTCCTGGTTCCGCTAGTTCCTCATGCCAAAAAATTGCCCTCACGTGCGAGACATTTGCTCAAAGTTTCTTTATTTGATAGCTAAACAGTACAAATGAACGTGATTTGCTTATTATGTTGAAGAGAAACAACATTTAATTAAAGTTTGTAGCTCGGAGAATAAACAAACGAACAAAACGTTAACAGCTCGAAAGAGTCATCCAGCAGAAACGTGACAACAACATCGACTTTTATGTTACGAAGCCTTCGTACTGTATATTAAAGAAGTAAAAGTGAAACTTACTCGGCCATTGAAACGATTGAAAGCTTGGACCTTCACCAATCTTGTCCGAAGAATGTTTTCGAATATCCCTAGGTTCTTTGTGTACATTTTGCCTTGAATGGAGGTAGAAACGAGTCCCAAATCGGGCACAGCGAAGCAAAATGCCAACTGCAAGCCGTATGCAGTTTTCGAATGCGTCGAAGAAATTCGCCGATTTACATGGACTTTTTCTATCCAATCCTTGTGAATTTGATATCAAAATAAGCACTAGATTCCAGGCTTTCCAAATCTGACCGTACATCTTGACAAACGCATATGGCGATTGACTTAAGCCCCTTTTTAGTATTGACCGCGGGCAGGATTTCGTCACGGATCGGTCACGGCTTCTATCGAGTTTCGCAACTTCGAAGCCCGATTTACATGGATTTTTTTTTAATATTCAGAAAAATTTTAATATTTCTAGATGGAAGGATAGCTACATTTCTTAAATCCAACCGTACATCTTGAAAAAGTAACTTTAAATAGAGCGAAATTTAAACTTACGCTCAAAATTTTGCTGTTTTTCTGCGATTTTCGGGTCGTTTTTCGGGGGCCTGGGGACGAAAAGAAAAATTTTGAAGCAAATGTCACCCAATTTTTTGCCATGATTAACGGTGAAGTCTTTTGTTTTCAAAAGGTTAAGGTAAAGGCTGAGAAGTCCGCTTGTTATCAGTTTTCATAGCCATTGTTTCCTTTTCAATTTTAATGTTCTGTATTCACATATAAATTAATCTATTTTTGAGGTCCTTCATAGCGCAGAAAAACCTTTTTTCTCTTCGTATTTTTGCTTCTTATGTGTGCATTTGTGCGTCAGTTTTCTCACTGACCTGTATTTCGTTTCTTTTTAACTCTGATGTTAATTAGCTTCCTGGCTCCGCTAGTCCCTAAATTAACGGGAGAGTCTTTGGTTTCCGTGCAGTATCCAAAAAACAACAACAACAACAACAACAAAAAAGAACAGCGCAGATCAGACTTGACGGAAATTCATCAGAAGCAATTGTTTCAGAAAAAGAATAAAACTTCCCTTGGTCAGCTGTTACACTGTTCTTTTTTCAGTCTTACAGCATCCTGCTTTCTCTGTCGTGTTGTATTTAAGTCGATCTCAGCACTCGGATTCAAGCAGTACACATCACGAGAACGCAGAAGATTTTTGGGCCTATTTTTATCTTCGTACGAAGCATCTTTGATCTTTGAAGAGTGTAAGATTTTCACCTTCATTTCTTCCGACTGGTAGCTGATCTATATATTAAACGTTTTATTCAATTAAAGTGGGAACCACACTTCGCTGAAAGACAAATCGAAGAACACCAATTAGAGGTAAGGTAAAACTCACCTTACATTTGTGCTTGGTCTCCAGCGGCTTTTAGGTGTCTTTTTCGTTTTGTTGTTAAATTTTTTCTTTTTTTGTTAAACTTCAGACGCAAATAGTTTCAACGGTTGACGTTGTTTGTTTGAAGTATCTAGCTCTAATTTGACGTTTTTGTGCATTTAGCTTCTAATGCTAGATTCAGCATTATACCAAACGAAAAACACACTCATTTAGACCGTTGTCAGGAGTAGTTTTGTCTCTTTTGTATATTTATTTTTTATTTTTTTTTTTATTTTTTTTTTTATTTATTGTGCCAAGCGCGACTTATTCCAGCCAAGCAAAACCACAACCACAAGTTAGACCACAAGTCAAACGAATAAGTTCTTGGAGGGTAAAACTAGTTTTCCAAAAATTATCCATTTAACCAAGCTGTACATTACAAGGGCACAAATAGTTCAGTTAAATTGTAGGAAATATTGTCAGCTGGTCTTCGCTGGAGTAGTGGCACTGTACAAGTCATTACTTTCCGAACTTGCAAAATACTTAAAACGTCAATGTCTCTAAAACAATATTCTAAAAAGGAAAATGCTATGCCCTTTTCATGCCATATTAACTAAAATAAACTAGCGTTAGATCAGGTGGATAATCTATTATATTTTCTAAAAAAATAATGATGAAATTCGTCATGCCTTGGACTAGTTTAAACAGTGATGTTGATTTTAAAAAGTGGCTATATTACAAATCTTTAGAGGCCAAAAACAGCTGCTAATCAAAACGACCAAAGAAATTTCCCTCGTGCTAAGCTCGACAGCACAATCAATCCTCGTTTTCTCTTAAACAATCACCGTCAGATACATTTTTTTTATTGCAATGAATTAGTCTATAATTCATTGCCTTGCCACTGAATGACTTAAGAAAAAATTTAACGTCAGATAAAAAAAAAATTTCTGCCGAAAATTCTTATTTACCAATTCATTCGTGACTTAAACGGTACCACTCCTAGAAGACGCACACTAGATTAACCTTTTGTCAACTCTGATTCAAGAGGTACATTGTTGACAAGGAAGAGATATCAAATCATTTCTTTAAGCCGATTCAATGTATTTATTGAGACGTTTTAATATTGGCCCAATGTGTTTGGCCGCTGATGCCTCAAAACGTCAGGGCATTCAGAATCTACTTTTCTTCTTCCAGACCTGTATTTTGATTCGTTCGCTGATCCTGTAGCTCCTATTAGTATTTAGTATAGTTTCAGAGCTGAACAAAGAGTTGCCTGCAATCTAATTGGTCGAGCGGTTCCTTATATGACGGCTTCAGGCGGTTTATGTAACATTGTTGAGGCCTGGCTACTTAGCTCGCCACCTTTGCCATCTCGGCAAGTAAACATGGCGGACAGTTATGAATGAATTTTTCATCTATTCGGAAGCCATCACTCTAAGTCCAGGATATTTGAAGGGATGGAGAATTTTCAAAATGACTGCTGTCATCATTGGACGAAAAATCCTTTCAAGAACTCGTGTTCAAGGCAGTTAAGAATCATAAACGCAGTGGTTACGTTGATTGCCAGCAGGTCGGATCGATTGACCGAAGTATGTTTTTCTCCAAACTAAAGCTACTCATTTTAAGACAATGA
Organism: Platygyra sinensis; assembly: GCA_019787425.1. Lineage (NCBI taxonomy): Eukaryota > Metazoa > Cnidaria > Anthozoa > Scleractinia > Merulinidae > Platygyra > Platygyra sinensis. The sequence goes on from JAHPZR010037842.1 coordinate 12,460, forward strand.
TCACAACTGTGGATGAAGTGAACAGCAATAAAACAAAGGTATCGGAGGAATCTATTTTTTTCGTAGTGTTCTGCTTGGTTGTTTTAGTGCCGAACTCAATGAGTAAACTGATTCACAATCGATGTATGCTCACATGTAAGCTTCTTATTAAGACAATATAGATGCATATATACGAGAATGCAAACGAACAATTTGGTCTCTCTTTTTATGTTTTGGTCCGTTATTCTCTGTTG
>JAHPZR010037843.1:0-5000 GCA_019787425.1 Platygyra sinensis
TGTAGGTGTCAAACTCGATGAAGCAAAATGCAGATAACAGCGGAAATCATGCAAACCTATGACCGCTTAAAATTTGCCATAGCACCATCTAACGGCTCTAATTTCTCCTTATAACATAACAGGAAGTGCCCGTCATAAACAAGAGTGAAGCAACAAAAAGGTTGAGAGACCGAAAAGAAAACCGCAAATGTACAAATGCCATGAACTGTAGGAGTCATGTAGGCCTGTCAACCCCATTTTACACCGACAAAATGTCGAAAACAAAATGTAACTGTCTTTTGTGCACACAAACGAGTCACCGCAGTGACATGCTTGAATCCACTTTTGCCTTCTTGCGTTTTGTCTAACCGCACCAGGAAACTTCACTGGATCGCCGTTTGGGTTTCTTTTCCACAATTCAGGGTATCGGGAATCGTTTTTACAAGTACCAAAAGCACATCTTTTAGTCGTGGCCATTCTGTCAGAACACTACTTATCGGACACATGTGGTTGACTAGAATGTCGGAACTTTCCCGGTTTGTTTACATCGGAAGTCATGTGACACTACACGTGAAATCTAACGCGAGAATTTTCAAACATCACTCATAGCGTAAATCCTTAATTACTGAGTTGCATTCATACGATTACCTAAATATACTAATTGCCACTGCATGAGCAAGCGTTAAGCCAGCGAGCAAAGCAGCAGACCTAGCCAGTACAGGGGCAAAAATTTTCGATTTCTACCCACAATGCATCTGGACTATTTTTCCATAATGCCTTTTACGTCTCTAGATTTTTTCACCATAGTGCCTTGCACACCCAGTCATTTTCAATACATGTACCTACTAGTAAGACAACTAGTCATCAGAACTTAACACAAATGCGCTAGTGCTGTTTGTGGAAATTCGTTGAGGTGAGTCAAACTTCTTTCTTTTGATGTTTCTTTGTGATCAATTTCTCTTATAATAAATATTTCTTTGTTGACTGTTGAGAAGTTTATTCTAAAGAGGATCAAAACAAGGCAGAAAATATACAAAATTGGTGAATAAAGCCCATGAAGCCCTGTTTCAATAAATTTGCAGTTTACAACTCATTCTGTCTTTCTGATTGTGGCTCTCCAGGTGAAAAAAACAACTACAGTAGTGACTTAATGTTTATTTGAGGATCTTAGCATTTTAGATAAGCTTGACTCCATTTACTGTACATGTAGGTGCTGTGGCACTCGTGTTTTTTTCCTCTCATGACTTACACGTTCATACCATTCAGTTTTGCAATGCAGTTTCTGCTGTTATCTCTACTCATAACTTTCTAAGTACATCTGTTGGGCGACAACACTTTTGCTATCTCCATTCAAGACCTTGTGGGTTTTCCCGGTTTGTGCAGATGATCAGGTTACTTCAATTCATGACTTAGCGTTTAGTTTACACAAAGATAACACTTCTGCCGTCACTTATAGCAAAAAAGCATAATTTATGATCAAAATGAAAGAGAAATAGAAATAATGAGAAAATAATTTTTATAGCACAGAAATTGTAATTGTAGTTACATTTTCTTATTTTTTTAAATATAATTTCTGTTACATTGTATTGTTGAGTTAATTGTATCTGACTTGCTGTTTATATGTTACATGTTTAAAATACATGGCCAAATAAAATTATTATTTCATTGGCTGATTGTACTTGTTTGCTCTTGTTACATAAACGATAGCTTAATTGACACCATGGCAGCACTCTCCCTGTTAGGTACATTGTACACTGTCTAGTTAATAAATAACTATAAAATGATCCTGGAGACACATCAACCCTGTCAAAAATGTCTAATTATAGAACATTACAAACACTTACTATCTTCAAAGCTAGCTTCGAAATTGAGAGAGAATCCAGTGTGAGGATTAGAAACAGAATCAGAATCAGAACTAAACATCACTGACATGGAAGACTCCTCTATCTTGACGGACTGTGGTAAAGAGTTGCCACAGAACTTTCCCTCCAGAACAACGTCAGAGTCTTTGTCCAGCTGAAAACGATATATTGCCACATAATCCACACATTTGCCATCAATAGGGTCTTGCAGGTCAAAAGCACTATTGAGTAATAAACACTAAATTTCAGATCTAGATCTATAGTGTACCTCTTAGAAATGGTCATTCAATTTAGTTTTATTGGTTTATTTTGGTAGCTCAAGTAAGTGTGTTGATCGAAAAGGAGGCACTTTAATTTATTAAATTCATTAAGCCTGGTTTTCACTAGTGACACATGGGGCACAAGTACAATTAGGATCTTCGACACAGTGCTTGTGCGCAGGGGTTTCAATAAAAGCCTAGTCTGCTTGCAGCCAGTGTTTTCTCTAAGGGTCACTTAGACGCCCAAACTTAGTCGAGTGTTTAGTCATCGCGAACTCAAAAGAGCGGTATGGCCGTTTGGCCGAGTAGGAAGAAGGCGAGACGAGAAAAAACTGTCTGCAGACTCTTTTTAACTTTTCGAACCCTCCGTCAGCCCAATAACGGAGTACCTGATTGGTCAATATGTGCCCGATGACAGATAGCTGTCAGAAGGGAAATGAAGCATCATAAGTTTCGCTTGAAGCATAACAAAGATGAGCGATGTAAGTCATGCAATGGCAAATCATCCTGATCATCAAGACGTGATCGTCTCGGAGAAGCTTAAACTGTTGAAAACCAGTTCTTTTAGCTGAACAGAAACAAGCTGGTGTCGGTGTCCTAAAACACAGACGCTTGACTCTCTGGTTCTGCAGTAGGAGTCTAGTTTTTTTCTGGACGTTGAAGATTTCGATTTACGCTTCCAGCATTGTTGAGTCTCGCAGTCATCAGAAGTTGCTTCAACGTCGGCTACGACGAATTAAGTTAGCCTTTAAGAAATGGGGTAGCTAAACAGCGTTCCAAATTTTTAACGCACACTTCGCACAGACTCTGGAGGAATAATTTGGAATCAGATCTTCAGATAAAAGTTTGTCCAATGCGTTGAATTCTGTCGTCCTTTTGTCCTTTAAACTGATCATGCACCTACAAAGTCAACAGCAATCCCCAGAGCACGAGGTGTCTTCGGTTTAATTTAACTCCAGAAGCAAGCTTCTTAGGCTCTGCTTGCAAAATCCGCCCGATAAAAGTATTTGGTATTTCGTAAACATAACGCAAGAGTTTTGAGAAACGGTTCGTGATACTCCCGCAAGAAAAATTGATTTCAATTAGTTAATTAGATTACTTTGACAGGTGTGAACGTCCTCAAAAACATGAGAAGAGTCTGCAGTCTGTTTTTCTTCTCGTGCGTGCCGCGCCCATGTCTCGTCCCATTCTCCTTTAGGCTAAATAGTGTCTCCTCATAATCCCTGCTGAAATTTCGAGAAAAAAGCAGACTGCCAGCAGTCTAATAAAAGCCGGTTACCGGCAGTCTACCGCCGCCTGTAGGACCTCTTACCACAGTCTGTTTGGATTTCATTAATGAATTACAAAATAAAAATGATGGCAGTTAATAATAAAAAGCAAATAAAACAACGACGATGACCACTAAAATTTTTAAATACCACAAAACAGCATGCTTTTTGAAGCCCAGAATGCTGGAAATCGCATTTCTGAGCTTCTAGATTTCAAATTTTTCTGGGGTAGCATGCCATTAGACCCCACCTAGAGGAAAGGGTTTGCTGCCCCTTTAGTAGTCACAGCCGCCTATTACACCTTCAGTGCCTTCTTATAACTAATGTTATTGAAACCCCTGCTTGTGTGTGTACTTGCTTTAAGCCACATGAAAACAAAACACTGCATAAACAAAATTTAAATGAAATTTACTATTTCTGACCAATTAAAACACTTGTTCCAGACTCCTCTAATCTTACCTAAATGAAGCCCTGATGTTCTCTACAGAACCTTCCACAGACACTGTCCAGATGCATTGTTGTCCATTTGGGTACTGCTGGGGATAGTTAGGTGATTGAATGGTTCCTGAAGAGCTGGTGATATGACCACCACATTCCCCTGATACTAAGCATAATCAGATCACCTTTACTTTCAGCAAACTACTACTAGCTGTATATTGTTTAATTAGTAACAAGAAAGTCAGGTACTCTCTTATAGCGATACCCTTTGTCAAGCCTTGTAAACCAACCTGACAGAGTTGAACCTCATCCTTCTTGTGTTATTTGCAGCCCAGAGGTCACAAATAAACCCTTATAGAGTTAATTGTGTTGCAAACTGTGATAGTCCTGTTGTTTGCCAATGCCTCTGATATAATATCTTCTTGTATCAAGATTGGAAATGCAAAATTAAATTAATAGTAGTTTGCAACCTAAAGTTTCCAACGCTGGTAATTAGCCAACTTGTCTCCTAAGAAAATAAACCAATGTCCCTTTTGTTAACAAAACTGACAAATGCCCCATTCCAGGGAAGCTACAGCTACATGTATGTTATTGTACAGTTCAATTTTACTCTCAGTACAATTATTTGGCATTTTGCTTTGTTTGCCGACTGGCATATGGTAATAAGTAGTTACTGTAGCTAGTAATTGGACTGAGTGGAACTCTTCAATTCAGGGACTAATTGAGCGGGTAATTTCAACATTGGATAAGCACAAAGCGCAAGCCCGATTTGAAATTATGAGCACGATTACTCCCTAAATTGTATGACAGGAGGTCCAATTACTAATTAATGGTATCTATAACAAATCTTGGAAATAAAAATGTCTATTGAGAGCTCCTTTTGGGAGAAAATGTTAGTTGCACCTTTCATAAGTTTTGATAAATTAAGGAAATATTATGAAAAAGCTACTAATAAAAGTGTGCATAAGTGACATGCGAATCACATAGGTATTCAATTACAGGTATCCAATTACAAAAAGTTCCAAGTGGATACCTTTAATTGGACACGCATGCGATCCTGCACTGATTACATGACAAATAGACATTCAGAGAGCCAATCATGATTGAGTATTTTGTTATAGATACAATTAGTTATATTAAACTGTATACAAACAAAGGAAATTAATGTAGTAACAAAATTTACCACGAGCATA
>JAHPZR010037843.1:7500-25151 GCA_019787425.1 Platygyra sinensis
CTATTTTACCATGAGAATTAATAGCGTATAGAATATGGCCAGTCATGGCTTGTTTCTGTCTAGGATAAAAAAATTACTGAAATTGCTAAACGAGGAACAAACTCCATGCCATTCCTTGTTTTCCAATGGGATCAACTGGGGTCCATATTGGGGATCATTTGTGGTTCGGGATCATTAATTTTGCGGTCCAATTAGGGCATGATCACTTCCAGACTGTGGATCATTTGCGGTGCTGAACAGTTCTCACAAACTTCCACTCGTGTTTCTGTAACTCAATAGAAATACGCCCAAAACACGCCCAGGACACGCCCGGTATATGTTTTCTATTTCTTGAATATAAGCTTATCAGTGAATATTGAGTACAAGCTCAAAACTGTATGCGTGCAGTTTGCATTTGTTGAACATTTTACCCCGTATCCCTCGCAAAATGGCAAAAATTCGCAAGCTTTAAACAAATTAAGCTTACACAACGCGTTTCTTCTCCTTTCTCACCGTACAAGTATGTGAAGAGATTATTGCTGTCAACTGGAGATGCCTCACCCAAATCAACAGGGGGCAAGGTGGTCTCCAGTAGGCGGGAGAGATTTTAAGCGTAAACGCTCATTCAATAATAACATGTAAAGAACTCACAGAAAAATCTAGATCTTACCAACAACAGCAAGAATCATGCCAAAACAGTGTCAATAGCGTCCAAATTCCATTGAAAACAAGAGTAGCCCATCTACCGCCAACTTAACCTTAATATCAACCCGCGAAAATCCAAATGAACATCCAAGAATATCTGCAATCTATCTCGGGAACGAAAGAGAGTGTCTTGAGAGATATCCAACTGGTTACAGAGCGTTACAACTGGTGCGGAATCCGATTGCTGAGGACGAACATTTCAACCGTACGTGATCGTAAAAACTGAAATTCATAAGAACACCAACTGTTCCAAGCAAAAATTGAAAGAACCACAAGACTGTCTTGGGGATTCTTGTGAATGCGTATTTCTTCGTATTTCTGAATTTGCTCGTTCCAGGGTATTTCCCGCTCCTCGGTAATCGCTGACCGAGTTTTGGGCTCAGAGCTGTGATTCTCAACATTCATATTCAGATAATAGAGCACAGGCCTCCCAAACTCACGATTCGAGGAATCGATCAAATATTAATGATTTATGTACGCATATCGAGTGAGACGTGACTGACTTACGTGCGCGGTGTTGTGTTACACATTGGGCTGTTGAGAATTTGAGCGCTCTACAAGGCATTGTATGGAATTTAAAACAACGAAGGATAAAATCGCACAACGAAATAAAATGTTACTTTTTTGGAATAAAACTAAGTAAATGAACTCACCTTGCCTTATTTCTGTTGTCCATTTGGCCTATTTCGTCGTTTTTGGGGGGTTTTCAGGTGTTTGTCTTAGCTTTCTATATAGAAAGCTAAGACAAACACCTGAAAACCCCCCAAAAACGACGAAATAGGCCAAATGGACAACAGAAATAAGGCAAGGTGAGTTCATTTACTTAGTTTTATTCCAAAAAAGTAACATTTTATTTCGTTGTGCGATTTTATCCTTCGTTATTTTAAATTCCATACAATGCCTTGTAGAGCGCTCAAATTCTCAACGGTCCAATGTGTAACACAACACCGCGCACGTAAGTCAGTCACGTCTCACTCGATATGCGTACATAAATCATTAATATTTGATCGATTCCTCGAATCGTGAGTTTGGGAGGCCTGTGAATAGAGTAGCTGGAGTAGGGCACCTCTATTTTATAGACTGAACAATCAGCCTTTGCAGCGCTATTTAAAACGCCAGATCTTCATGTTTCCGGGAGCGCACATCGCTATCACAACACCACACGTCTCACTGTACTACTGTACATGCATCCCCGTCACCTTGGAACCTCGGAACCTCGGATCGCATTTCCGAGGACCGCACGATCTGTCAGGGACTGACGATCGGTCACGATCGGTATCACGGTGGATTGTAGTCTTGGAGCGAAAATTGATTGTTTTGACGGTGGTCACACACATACAAGACAACAAAGTACTGGCAGGTTTATCAACCACTGTTAAGTTGTTTGGCCCTTTTACCTGTTGAGAGTTTAATACTGGCCATTGAGCTAAATCTTGATCAATGCTGTATTGATCTTCTGGCTACACTTATCTCCGTTCGACTTTCGGCTTGGCTCCGGACATCTTGTGTCATAGCACTGCATAGCACGGCGGATCAGACCTGAAGTGGAATTTTACAACTTATGCCCAAGATGATGACTTGAACATAGGATAATTGTCTTTTTTGAATGAAACACTTTTAAAAGGTGGAAAACCGTTTAGACTGATCGACCAAAAATTGAAAATACTGTCTTCAGACTGATCGGCGCGAGCTTTGGGGAGCATGAAACTAGGCGGACTATCTTGACAAGAAAATGAAGAACGTTTTGGCGGCGTGAAACATGGAGTTTATCTTCCTGAAGTCTTGATGATGTGAGGCAAGGAATGGCTTCAAGCTCAAAGGATGCACAAAATGAGAATGAAAGCCAAAACGACGCAGAAAGCGCTTTCTCAGACAGCCAGGAAACCAAGAGTCACAGTCGCTCTAATAGTTCCGTTTCACCTCCTGCATGGCGTGTTGTGTTTTTGAGTTCGAAAGTTCGGCATACTGCCGTGCTAAACTCGGCTGCTCGATCGTCAGTTCTATTTGTGCCTTACAAGTACGATAACTCAACCCTGGAATCGCTTCTTCTTCAAGCTCAACAAACTTTAGCGGGGCGAAAAGCCGAAAGCATAGCGTTTTTAGCACACGGTCAAGGCAGCAATATGGTTCTTTGTGCAAACGACGACCAGGTAAAACATAAGCTTAGTTCTTGGTCAATTTCTATTTAATTCTAATTTTTGCACTAAGGTCGCTTTTTGATAAACTTCCTTGAACTTACGGGCACGGTAAAATTGAACTGTTTTTCAGAACTGCGAAATATTATTTTTGAAATGGAATTTAGTTTGAAATTTGCATTGGACGGCATTACCGAGGGCTGCAAATTTGAAAATTTAATTCAAGACATTTTTTTAAAGCTTAGACTTTTTCGAACCCCAGCTTAAAATGTTGTCGCAATCTGTGGTAATCTGTCTGGCTCAGTTTTGCAGGATTAAGCTATCGGATGAAAAGGAAATGCGAATGTTGTGTTTTAAGCACAATATAAGCATATATCACAAAAGTTATGAAAATAATTTATATATATATAGTTTTTACATCACAAGAACCTGAAAAGGAGTCAATTAACAATAATATGAAGTCGTTATTTGTCAGGTACTTTTTTCTTTACCAAGGTGACTGCAATTTTGTTAAATGACATAAAAACAATATTCAGATGCATAGAATTTTGATAGAATGTTTTTGGTAGGAATTATGTTAATTTAGGTAACAAATAAAAAAGGCAAAGCCATATGTATATCATATATTTATATACTGACAAAACATGTGACGGAAGTTTGTGAGCTCAAGAAAAACTAATAAAAATTAATGACATGCATTTTTACAGAAAATTTGCAATCAAAATTTGCAATGTCATCCAGGAAGCTTGGAATGCTTAAATTTATTGGCAAAACCCTAGTTTAAGTTACCAGTACTTTTGAATAATAGTGGTAAGATTTGGGGAAACTTTCAAATACTGGTATTTCAAAAATTTCCAGTGTTCTATTGCAGCTGGGCAAATGATAAGTTCTTAGGTGTTTAACCTACTGCTGTGTGTTTTATACTGGAAGGAGTGAGTGGAATTAAGCCCAAGTGACTTTTAGAAAATTTTGAGGCAGCTAGGATTGAAATACCTACCAGCAGTTTTCACAGTTTACTTTGGTTTTAGTTACTGTTTCAAAAGAACCAGTAGTTATTATGAAGTTCTTTTTGGACAATAATGAAGACAAGAGTAAACTGTGACAAGTGCTTCTAAGTATTTCAACCCTGGCTGCCTCGGCATTTTCCAAAAGTCACTTAGGGCTTTATTCCACTCTCCCCTTCAGATTATGATTTTATATTTATGCGTACAGTACACTGCACACGTAGATCCATCATATGTGTGATCTTGGTCAACACTGCTGGGCTGCATTTTGAGGGCTGATGAATATTGATTTAAACTGTTATTTATTAGATTTATTGCAATACTTTCTTCCAGGTGATTTCTCTTCATGCTGTCAAGGACCTCGATGAACTTCAGAATTTCTTCACTGAACTTGTCAAACTATGCCTGGATGCAGATTCACCTGGTGCTCGGCTTGACTTCCTTGCTTGTCCTCTTATTCAAAGCAGTGATGTACTGGAAATTGTAGAGATCTTGGAAGGCTTAACTCAAGTAGGTGGATACAGGAGACAGTAGCTGAACACCCAGAGCCTCCATACATACTATAACCTTAATTCAACTCTTTCTCATAGTTATCTTTTTTTTTTTAAATTTTTTTTTAACAGCTTTATTGGGTACTGCACATAACTAAATAACAAGAAAAAAAGTCAAGACCCAAAAGGAGCAGGTGCAAAGGGACGAGGTCCCATGTGAGGCACCGCCCCTGAATTAAAACCTAAAATTAAATTAAAAGCATACACAAGCATCCATAAGAAGAAAAAAAATTAAATTAAGAGTGGAATGAGCATGACAGGACTAGCATCCAGGTACAGGGGTAATTGAGGTCATATACCCTTGAAAGGTGATTGCTCATTAGTTTACGGACAAAAAGTTGAAAAGCATTAGGCAAGCAAAAACTGGTTGGGGGTGCTAGCTTACAAACATAATTCCAAAGTTTAACTATTCTGTTAAAATACGAAGCCTGAAAAGTAGATGTTTTACAAAGAGGAGTACATATATTAATTTTTAGAACTGCAAAAAGACAAATTCCCAGTACTTGTTCCTATCATCAATCACTTAGTTTATTAATGGTACTTGTAAAAGGATAATTTTATTGTTAGTCTAATTATTAATGCTAATGTTGCTGCATACATAGGTAGCAATTGGCATGACAAAGGATATCATGGGCACAGATTTTAGAAGTAAAGGTGATGAGGAGCAGAGGTAAGGGAGATACTGACAAGCATCTAATAGACAGACTGTTAGAAATATTATTTAGATACTGAGCAATTACTGAATGAGGTTGAGAAGGATATAAAGAATTCTGCAGATCTAGGAGGGTGTTATCCACCTTGGCCTTCGGCCTCTGGATAACATCCTCCAAGATCTGCAGAATTCTTCATATCCTAGGAAAGCCAAATTCAATAATTGCTTTATTATCCATTCAAAATATTTCCCTGTTCTTAAAGGAGTTTGGCCATTTTGCTCTTTGTTTTTCTGCTCACCAAAAATAACACAACCTCGTCCCCAAGTTTTCTTGGTCAACAGTTCAATAACCTGCAGCGGGCTGCACTTTTGACATCATTTTGATGTCATTGGTTCAATATGACTGTCACAAAACTTTTGACGCCATTGAATATGACAAAGTTCTTTGCTGTAGTCGTTTTCACTAAACAGGGCATCTGACAGGATGCAGTTGTGTGGATCCGCATAATTCGCCTACTTCTGCATCCTCCGTATCCTTGGGGCATTTTTCCGCACAAAACTAGAAAATTGCTACATATAAGCGAGAAAGAAACTGCTTACCATCCTCAGAAGCAAAAATAGTGAAGAGATTAATCATTTTGAAGAAGTTATTCACCCAAAACAGCGACCAAAACACGCCTTTTTGTTCATAAACGTTTTAAACCTCCAGTCGTTCCATGCATCTTCTGATGATAGGCCTGGGTTCTAGTTTTCAGACTTTCTGTTTCCAGTTTTCCTCATCCGATTTAATGCCTGGTTACTAAGCTTCAGAGAAAAAACTTTGGAAAAACTGCGTTGAATGAAGAAATACCTGTCTATGAATGGCAGCAAAAGGTCAAACATGTCATGAAGGAGTTAAATTCTCGGTAAGACATTAACATGTATTTTACACGTTTCAAAAAGCCAAGGAAACAACTTTATTAATTTTAGAAATTTCTGCATAATCTGGCGTCTTTTCCACATAATCGTCACTTTTTTCTGCTAAATATTGCCAAAAATTTCCGTATTATTTTCCATTTTTTCCCCCCACCCTATCAGATGGCCTGACTAAACAAGGCAGGTGGGGCACTTATGTCACTTCAGTGGAGGCTTTTAACCTACAGCTGCATGTGTAACATGTAGTATTAAATATAATGGTGATTCTATTACTCCATAGGAGATTGAAGGAGATATTAGAGAAATCATTGCACAAGTTTAGACCTGCACACCTGCAGATAATATGCAGAAGTCTAAGATACAGAAACTGAAGAAATCAATCCAGTTTTCATATGTGTTTTTAATGTTGTAGTTTACATCCTGGAGAGCTTTACTTCAAGCAAGAAAAGATGCGAGGTTGGTCAGGTGTTCAGCAGCAGGATATTAGCAACTTTGAAAAGATCAGGACGGTAGGAAAAGGTGAGAGTACATTCTTCCTTCATTAAAAGGGAGTGATCTTGTTTGCAAGGCAACAAGACAGACTTAAGGAGAGTCTTTTGGTAACTACTTAATGATTGCATGGCAATGGTAAGAAGTGTTGATAAGATTTGATGGATAATTTTTGGCTTTAGAAGGGAGGAAAATGAGTTGCATGACAGCTGGGTGTTAATTTAAGTTATCAGCTACTCTGTTGAATGTTTCAGGTGCATATGGAGCAGCTGTCCTGTATAGAAAGAAGGATGATGACTCACTTGTCATCCTGAAGGAGATTTCTCTTCATGACTTGACTGCGAATGAAAGACAGATGGCAATGAATGAGGTTTGTCGACATTACCTAGACATTCTGTTCAGTTCTTTCATCTTTCTCTAGTGCATTGTGGTGTTTCATTTGTAAGGCAAAGTCGATACTTTTTAATCAACATTACATCTATGTATAATTTGTTTGTTTTTTATTAGTCTCATTAACCCATTGACTCCCGGAGCTTTTCGCCAAAACCACATTTTTTGGATGTTTTGGAGATTTGCAGCCTAGAAATGGAGCCGATCTAGTCAAAAAGGCATTTGCAACATGACAGCATGCCTTTCTTTCCATGTTTTACGACATTCTTGCTTGGGCATGTGCAGAAATCAAAATTTGTAAATTTTACCATGGAATACATGTAGTCATGTGTAGTCGTAAACAATTTTCAGTCAAATTTTTGAGCTGTTTTTTCAGTCAAATTTCTGAGCATTTTTGTGCATAATTCAGGCTCCACTGAGTCAATCACTCTGATCTGGGTGTCATTGGAAAGATCTTTTTCTCCTGCAGAACTTGAGTACAGATGATGCCAATTTTGGTCAAAAGTGATGACGTCAGAAGAGAAACAAAAGCCAATGATTGTCACAGTCGGTTATGGCTGGCATGGGAGTCAATGGATTAAGTAACTTGATCGATGTTTCTTTATTTTTCAGGCCAAAGTGCTGTCCAAGCTTAGTCTCCATCCTAACATCATCAGCTACTATGACAGTTTTGAAGTTGATGGCACACTGATGATTGAAATGGAGTATGCTGATGGAGGGTGAGTATGTTTTTAAAATTTGCTCACTGCATTACCAATACAAGCATGGATCTTTGCTGGAACAAATGAAAAAAGGTTTTTGAGGAAAGCAATCTACCATAGAAGAACAAAAACTAAAACTTCGTTGGGCTTCACACACAACACAGATGCCTGAGTAATTTCAATATGCTAACACCTTCAGAAGGCTGTATTTACAGCTTTTTAGAAAACAGTCCTAAGAAAGCATGCGCGCTGATTGGTTAAAAATCGTGTTTGTATAACTCGATGGAGACACAAAACTAGCGTGCGCTTGTTGACGTAGTGATGGCGCGAGCAAAGAGAATTTACATTTTGATATCTAAAGCTAACAAGTTGTTTTCTTTTTTCTCGTCGTGGTGTTTTCTAAAAGAAATAGAAAACATGTACTTCATGTTTCTATCCAGTTATACAAACACTCGTGAAAGTTTGGGAGAACTCGAAAAAGCTGTGGAAACACTCGCCTGCGGCTCGTGTTCCCACAGCATTTCTCGTTCTCCCAAACTTCCACTCGTGTTTGTATAACTCGATAGAAACACGGTACATGTTTTCTATTTCTTAAATATCATATACTTAGATTATTTTAAGTCACACCATTGTACTGATGAGAGTGATATAAAGGTGATGCAATGAATTTGCATTTTGTGCACAAGATTAGCACTATTAAAAGTGCCATTATTTTAACTGCTTGGGAGCTAAATTCTATTTTGAATAACATACTAGTCTTAGTGAGAATATTATTTAAAATAATAATTCTAGGTAGCAGGGTGTGTTTATTTATAGCTTGTAAGTCTGAAAACGAGTGTAATTTGTCTTTTCTCTTTGTTAAAAAAATTGATCTCATTCAGCAAATGGATACAGAGCTCAAAAAATATTTGAATTCCACCTTGCCCATCAGGCAAGTAATCCTCTAATTTTGCTTGAACGAGGCACTTCCCCGCTTGCCCAAATTTTTAAGCTCTTTTATTAATAATTCATGAGCCCAAGAACGGAAGTCAAACTACAGGCCTGTTTAATGTAACAAACCCATCTTGGCTGTAGTCCTCCTAGTGCTGATCACTTTCATGATTGTTTACTTACTTCCTAGTTCCTGTATTAAACGCTGCGTATCTTTGTTATTATACAGCCTTAAGTCAATTTGTTCAATTTGCCGAAGATCGTGTTCGACTCCTTGAATGTTCATCTGCATGCCTTGTCTAGCTCCATGAGATCAATGTGAAGAGAAGTGTGGGAAATTTATAACACGCAGAATTAACAACAAGTCCCCTTCCCACTTCGGTTATGACACATGCAGGCACAGGGAAAACAAGCGAAAATGTCTTCATTTGAAAGGAACACTATTCTAAGTCGTCTTGCGGGAACTCTGAAAGTATTTTGATGACTTACGTATGCATTTCTTTTTAATAATATGTATAACTCTTTTCATTTTGAGCGGCAGTGCCCAACTTGCATGTTTTGCCAAAAACAGAGATTTAAAAAATGCTGGTTTTGTTTTTGCGGTAGAAATATGCGACTTCTCAGTTTTGGAGTACACTTTGAGTTTTAATATCGTTGTTGAGTTGAGTTTTGTACAGAAAAACTGAACAAAGCTCGCAGAAAATTGCTCAAATTAAGAAATAAATACAGCGTTTTCATTCCCAATGCTGCTATTTTTATCCTGGAAGGTATTTTGATCAAGGCAGATTTTGATCATGTGCTAGGCAAGTATTTGCACTGCACCCCTGAGTGCACGTCGTGCAATCAACAAAACAATGCTATAAATTGTAATTTTCGTCAAGTTTCATCTTAACACTTGATTATCCTTTAGCCTAAGGCTTACGTTTTCTTCTCAAAATCATTATGATCAAAAATTTAGTCAGTGAAGAGCTTGCCTGGGTAATTGCCCGTCTGGCAAGTAAAGAGAGAAAGTTACTCTCCCAAAGGGAAAAATCTTCTTGTCCCGGACGACGGGATGGGTTTTTTTTTCAAGCCCTGGGATACTTATCAGCTGCAAATTATGTTTATTAACATTGTGATTGCAGGACTCTGGCTCAGTACTTATCAAGACTGGATAAGGACATGGAAGAAAGAGATATCTTAATAGTCTTCCAACAGATGCTCTCTGCTTTGAAATATATTCATGTGAACAACATCTTGCACAGGTGTGTTGCTCATGGAATAAGTTGTGCTGCCTTGTCAGGCTGACACTTTGATGTAACATGTATGTCACATATGTACATGTATACTGCAGTACATTGTAACAGACAGTTGTCATAATTTTGATTCTTTCAGGGATTTGAAGACAGCCAACATTTTTCTAACCAAGGAAGGCGTGGTCAAGCTTGGTGACTTTGGTATCAGTAAACAGCTTGAGGGCTCCAAAGCTAACACTGTGCTAGGAACACCGTACTATATTTCTCCAGAAATGGTACATTTCATCACTTCATTTGCTATGCTGTGTGCTTGATTAGTCAAATTATACAGTGCACAGTTGTACCAACCACTGTTAGAGACCCTTGAGGCCTGAAAAAAGTCTCCTCTTCTGAAGGAGAGTTGTCCTCTGGGAAAGGGAGGTTACAAAATAATACAGAGCACTTACACTACCATAAGTGTCTGCTGTTCCCTTCTGCTTAATAGAATGTAAAAAAGGTCTTGGAAATTATCAGGTCTTCATGATTGGGAGATATGACTCCCATTTTGTCTTACTTGACAAGGCAACACTCATCAAATGAATGCAACAAACTCTTAATAAATCATTGTTAGACTCTTTTACTTTGATTATGTATGTCTCAGTTGGTGTGTTTATAGTTGAAATGTCCTTATTGAAATAAACTTGGAGCTTTACCAGTAAAGACCTAGACATCATGCATGTACCATTTCACCTGGGGTACTCCCATCACCATAGCAACACTATACCCTTACTCCTGTGCAGGGGGTAAAGGTGAGCCCTGCAGAACATTACAAATATTGCTTTAATTTACATTAAATGGCAATGATTTAGTTACTGTGAGTCAGTAATACTTTTTAATTTTCAGTGTGAAGGTAAAGAATACAATCACAAGAGTGACATCTGGGCTCTTGGCTGCATATTGTATGAGATGGCCAGTAGACAAAAGACATTTGAAGGCTCCAACCTCCCAGCATTGGTGAACAAAATCATGAAGGTAAGTATCAGACTGTAGATGCAGAAGGAACTTGTTGATACCATGGTCAAATTCAGTCAAGTAACCAAGAAGTCCAAGGGTAACCAAGGGTCAGGTTGCAGCTCTTGTAACGTTTTAGATGAATGGCTTGAAACTCTTTCAAAGGACAATGGAGAAAACGACAGATTGAAACAGTTCCCCCCAGCCCCATAACAATCACAGCCATTGCAATGATGACTTATGAATTTACACTCTTAAAAGAGCTGCTACACTATTGAAGAAGTTGATCAATAGCGATCTTGCGAGTTGAATAATCCATTATTAACCCATTGATGCCTGTGCCGCCCATAACCGCCCGTGACGAACCTTGGCCTTTCTTCCACTTCTGACGTCATCATTTTTGACCAAAATTGGCATCATCTATATTCAACTTCTGCAGGAGGAAAAGATCTTTCCAGTGATGCCTAGATCAGAGTGAATGGCTTAATGGAGCCCGAGATATGCACAAAAATGCTAAAAAAGATGAGTGAAAAACTCAGAGCAAAATTTACTGCCACTACACCTACCTGCTCCACGGTAAAAATTGGCCGCCTCTATGACTCTTTCTTAGAAGTTTTTTAACCGTAAGCAAGCCCAGTGAAAGGTCAATCCCTGCAGCGAAAAGAAAAGAAAAGGAGAAAAAGGAAAGGAGAAAAAAAAACATCAAAAATCGAAAAGCCTAAAGACGTAGGCCACCTTCTCGTCCAAAAACTATCTCAAAATTTTGAAAAACGCGATTTTAGTGGCAAGAAGAGCTAGCTGTCATGCTACAAATGCATTTTCGACCAGATTAAAGCTAATTTGGCCGAGATCCAGCTTCAAAAGCACCAAAATGTCCAAAAAATGCATTTTTGGCAAAAAGTTCCAGGAGTCAATGGGTTTAACATTTCCTTTTCCCCAATAAAGGTGGCTTATTGTGAGGAGCATAAAGATGTTTAAAAGTGTCATTGTTATAGCCCCCAATTTCAAATACAATGTTCATTTTCCAATGGGAAGAGAACTTGTGTCATGGTTAAAAACAAACTCCCAAAGCAAACAGTAACTTGAACTTTTAACTCGCAGGTGATTAGGCTGTGTGCTTTGAAGCTGCAGCTGGCACTAGGGAATATATTTTTTTTGCACACTCAGTTAATTCTTCATGTATTTCTGAGTCAGGAGGCATAAGAAAACACTAAATAACTGGTCCCAAGAAACAGTAAGTTTTGATTCCCCTTAAGGCTCAGTGCTCCCTTGTTTGTAAAGTATGAGTCCAAGTGAACTAAGGAATGTGATAATGAGGGGAAGTCAAGGTGTCAGGGAAACAAAGCTCACTCGTTCCCTTGCCGGGCCAGTGATAAATGTTTGTTGTAGCTGTATATACCACACTGTTAAAACACTATTTTGTCAAGAATGTGTCATTTGAGAGGACTGTGGATATACTTAATATTTAACCTTCAAAACAACAACCCTGGATCTGTCTCGGTATGCAAAAGTTATAACATTTTTTCAGGAATTAAACTTCAAGTTTCTTCTATTTGCAGGGCCAGTTTGCTCCCATACGAGGAAATTATAGTCCAGAATTTAGATCTCTGGTGAGTTTTGACACTATGTCCAGTTGCATTTGGCTTAATATTTAGCTTGTCTAATGTATTCAGAAACTTTGGTTGTTCTTGTGCTGCTCATCAAAAAGCACGCTACACTGTGTCAGCATTCATCATGATATCGAAAACTGACTAATATATGTCTTTCAGGTGGCAGACATACTCCAGAAAGACCCAGATATGAGACCAGATGTAGAAAATTTATTGAATGAGAGACTTCCAAAGGTATTCATTACATCTTTGTCATTCATAAGATCTAGAAATTTTTAATTACAAACTACCATGAAATGAATTCAAACATTTTTTGATATTAGTGTAATGGGAACTTCGTGTGTTTTGGGCCGCAGGGATCGCGTTAACGCAGAAATCGTGCACTTTCACGCAAAAAAATGCCAAAAAACACAGCATCAAAATTTTAATGCGTCCCAGGACGCAAGATGTTGACTTGAAGAACTCACACCACTTACTTTGAATGTTGAATAGATTTTGTTGTTTGAGTGTCGTAAAAAATTTTTGAACAAAGCTAAGCGACTTCACATCACAGCGGCCATATTGAATTTAACTACACAAAGGGGACTGGAGATGATTTACACATCCGGGAAACATGAATGAGCTCCCTCCCATGTTTGTTCGTTGTTTGATCGGTCAAGTGGCCACTATGAACCGTGAAAAGGGAGGAAGACATAATCAGTTTTTAGACAAATGGCTGAAAGAGTTTCGATGGCTGCAAACAAGGGGCTCGGGCGATGATTTATCGATGATTTGTAAGGATTGCACAAAAGCTGGAAAGAAGAACGCGTTCAAGAGTGGATGCAAAAATTTGAGGGGGCCCCGCTCGCAGAATTTGATTTTGAGAGAGCAAAAAAAAATGTCAAAAAAAATGTCAAATGTTTGTTTTATGGTCATGCACTTAGCTACACCTAGCTAGCTCACAGGCATGCCACTCAAACTGAAGCAAAGCAGATCTTCAAAGGGCACCGTCATCATCGAAAGTAGTGACAGCTTATGCTTGACATTGACTATGCTATTCTGTAGTGTTTATCTCATTCTGTCAGTGTGATGTTCCCCCACCTGCTTTGAAAAAATCCTGGATACATCCCTGTTTCTCTAGGAAGTGTCAGAACTTAATCACTGTCCATGGTGGGATTTCTTTTTCTAATAATTTTTCTTTAGCTCATGAAAAGGTTTGAAGACACAAGTGAGGATGAACTTGGAAGCTCCATTGATCAAAGCCGTAAGATAAGAAGAAGGTACATCTGTAATGATATATTTTTTTTGCAGAGCGAGTGCTGAAAATGCTTTTACTGTGTCAGTCTGTTCTTCACTACTGAGTTTGAAATTCCAATGATGACCATCTTTATCCCAATTCTTCATAATGGTGCAGACAAAATTTATGTTGAGCAGTCAAATTTAAAACAATGGTAGTCAAGTCTACAACAATTTTTCCACCATTATGGTTATAACCATGTGCTTACTGAGAGGGCTTTTGTTAAACTGTTGTAATATGAAGACTGCACTTGCTTAATAACTAATCACAAATGAGTCTTTCTTCAGGTATATTTTTGATGCTCATTGTTATGAAAATCAAGCATGCATTTTTTAGTCTGAACTAAATTACCTTATACTTCGTTGTTTGAGCCACAGTTTCATTCTACTAATGATATATTCTTATTGTGTTTTACCACATGGTTTCAGAACACTTCTGTATTACTTAGACTTGCTCTATACCAACATGTGTCCTATTGAGATTCCTGCAAAGGGAGAACTCAGAGAGGTGAAGATATATTTGTGCAGATTCAAACTATTTTTTGCATGATTTTTACAACTTTGCGTAGTAATTTTTTTGGTTTGTTTTTGTACTTCTTGAAGTTTTGAAGCATTATTGAAACAATAAACTAGGAGATTTGTATCAAATTTCTTGCTTGTGAATGGGATTTCTGGTCAGGTCACAATATGATGTCATCATTCACCAGAAATATATTTTGTTAGTGTTTTGCTTTTGTTCACTATGTATGATTTGTGTTTTCTGTAGAAGTATTTTGGGCATGAATCCCAAGTTATGCAAGAGCCAATTGAAGGCATCTCTTTTGACTTTGCTTTTTAATTTTTCTGTTTTTTCACTGCTATATTTACTATATGATATTGTATCCTGTATCAGTAAATGAGATGCCCACTCCTGATGCTGTGTTTGTAATTGTTACAGGGTGATTAGAGTAGAAGTGATGTTTCACTTCCTTAGCAATGCATGGAAAATGAATCTATCAACTTGGGTCTTTTAAAAGCGTTTGGTTGAACGCTCTTTTATGTGATGCCATTTTGATGTTTCCTGGCAAGTTAAAAATTGAATTCACTCTTCTTTTTTAAGGTTGCTGTTGGAAACTCCCATGTTGCTATGGTAACAGTGGAACATGCTGTATACACTTGGGGTACCAATTGCTGTGGTCAACTTGGTCATGGCGACAGCAACAGAAGAGACAAACCAGTACAAGTTGAAGCACTCAAGTCTAAATCTATTTTGAAGTAAGACTTTTCTTGAAAATTTGACTCATAATGAAGATTTTGTATATTAAATGTTGCCATGTCAGAGGAAACACAAACAGGAGAATTCATACATATTTTGTGGTTGATATCTTGGTGTACAGCAACGAAAAGTGACCATTATGATAGTTCTGTGTTCCAATGTGCAACTGTGGGCGGCTTATTTTTTTGATGTATCTTTGGCATAGAAGTTTTCTTCACATCTACTCATTATCCATCTTCATTTAATCAAAGGATGTTATCATCAACAGTAGGGTCATAGACAGGGTCGTAGAGATGTAAAATAAGGGTTAGAGTTCATTTTGTAGAAATGTATGATCATTGGGCAGTACAGGCATAATGTAGAATTGCATGGTCATACAGTATGGCCATACATTCAATGGTCAAACACTGTACAGCAGTAGCACCTTAGAGTTTATTATGTTGAGATCATAGTGCAGAAATCATAGTTTCAAAAAAAATATAATATGAAGTCTTTTCTAATCAATTCATGATGGGCTGAACTAGAAAACCACCCATTTAACACAATTAAGCACTCGACATTGGGTAATTGTTTGGATTCCAACATATAAATGACATTTTGTTTTCTTTGGTCCGTAGAGTGTGCTGTGGAGGCCAATTCACTGTGTTTGTCACTGACAATGGCATTGTGATGACTTGTGGCCTGGGTGAACATGGTTGTCTGGGCCATGGTGACTGGCTGAATTCATCAAAGCCAAAGTTGATTGAAGCACTGTTAAGTTTTGATGTGACATCTGTCAGCTGTGGTAATTCCCATGTGGCAGTCGTGACGAGTGATGGTGTGGTGTTCTCCTGGGGCTGTGGAGATGACGGCAGATTAGGATTAGGAGATGAAGATAACCAGTAAGTGAAGTGCCTTGAATGTTATGCCGCATGGAAACTAACATCTTTTCACTTGTGGTAATGTTGTGATTTCAGCCTCGTAAAGATTGCCATGGACTATGTGGCACTAGTCAGGGAGCAAGGATGGTGTGGTGGTACGAACGCTCGCCTTCTGCCAATGTGGCCTGGGTTCAATTCTGTGCCTTATGCGGGTTGAGTAACTTGTTGTAGATTCTTGCCTTTCTCCGAGGGTTTTTCGTGGGGTACTCCAGTGTTCCCCCACCACAAAAACCCTCATCTCCAAATTATATTTCGACCAGGAGAGAAGATCCGTGTGAAGACCAACTAATGGAAATAAAAATTAGGAATTCTGTTATAAAGGAACGTCAAGTCAGGTACTTTTGATTTAGGCAAAACAAACAAAGTAAGTAAAAATCCATTGGCATGTTGGGTAAAAAATAAACAAAAAATATCTTACCTTTTCCGGTTGGAAACTGGGAAAGCTTTGTGGAAAGAGTTGGAGGACTTGGAGGATAATTTATATATATAGTATATATGAAATAATTCATATTTGAACCGCGGTTGTAGATGAAAGTGAAGAATGATCATCGCAGTTAATTTTCCAATTTATGCAATTGGAAAGAAGAAGCCTGAAAAAATCAGGGCTTCAACGGGATTCGAACCCATGACCTCCGCAACACCGGTGCGATGCTCTACCAACTGAGCTATGAAGCCACACATTGGGAGCGAGGTCAGTTTATTGAGTTCTTATCTCCCGTGAGGAATGAAATGATAGGAAGTATATATGAACTAATTCATATTTGAAATTTAAAATGTTAGAAATACTAAAAGACCGCTTCCCGCAGCTAAGTAAGAGATTGGTGCCAGACAGGCTTTTAGCCAGGATTCTGTTAGTGGCCGTCCAGTAACTAACATGGGGCTGAAGGCCCCATCCCGCTAGGGGGGTATAGGGGCATGCGCCCCCAGAAAATTTTGAACATTTTCCGCGATTTTCAGTCGATAAACTCATTGATCGGGCTTGAATGTTAAATGTGTCGTTTTCTATGCCAAAAACTTAAAATGGATTGAAACTGTACATGCTTTTGCCCACTAAACGCATCATTTAAACACCTCCATGCAACGTTGATTTTGGCGGCCATCACGCTGTAGTTACTATTCTGAATAACGTGAAACAAGACGTGCAAGTGTTTCGCAAATTAGCACTTCATGTAACCACCAGCAAGCGCTCCATAGAAGGAACCCTTCTTGCTGGACTGCTGGTTAGTGGTTACATAACGTTCCTTTTGGTGAAATCGGCTCGGTAACACAGGGTATGCTCTACACGGACAAAAACGGAAAAAGACTGCCCAATATTCACCTATGAAGTAACAAATCATCAAAGGAAACTAAAGCAAGGTGATGGTGAGATGGTGTGTAAAGCGTTTCTAGAATCACTAGAATCAAATAATTTTATTTTATTATGAAATCGCTGACTGCAAATCAACAAGATCCACGTTTTATTTATTAATTTTTCTCCTGGTGCCAGAAGTGATAATCAAAAGAGTATTAAGCTCCTAGTGGGAAAAGTTTGATGGAAAGGTCCTGAATGGCATAGAAGCCTAAAAAACTATCAGAGCTTCAATGGGTTTAACTGTTTCTTGTTTATTTTTCAACAGGTGTCTTCCCACTGAGGTAACAGCTATAGATGATACAGTGTCCATAAAACAAGTCAAGTGTGGTTATGATGGTACAATGTTCCTCACTGATACAGGAGCACTCTTAGCTTGTGGAAGGTTTGTAGTTGTAATATGTAGCTTTTTCTTTTTCCATTTCCATACTCACTTAAAATCTACAACGTTACGAGTAATATCCTGCACAAATTGCCCGCTGTCTTTTTTCTCATAATATTTTACGGGGCAAAGCAATAGACAAAGATTTGTTTGCATTTTCAGGCTACAAGATTAGAATCAAAGAG
>JAHPZR010037849.1:0-16809 GCA_019787425.1 Platygyra sinensis
TCTCTCAAAGCACCACTTTTACTCTTTGCGCCTCCTCGCATTTTCCTTTACTCGTGGAGGGAATGTTTCTCGCGCGAAGGAGCATTGATTGTTAGCATTGATTGAGTTCAGATGTTGGTGAAAAGCGTGGACTTGATCCTTTTTTAGGCAAGAATAGCTGTCGTCAACATAACGAAACCACCATTTGGGAGGATGAAGAGCTGTGGTGATGGCTGTCTCTTCCATTACTTCCATTACGAGGTCGGCCAACACAGGACTGATTGGGGAACCCATTGCACACCCAAAAATCTGCTTGTAATGGTGGCCATCATGTTTGAAATACTTGCTAGTTAGCACAAAATCCAGAAGCTTCATCACGTTGGAAACAGACATGTTCGTACATTCTGATAGGTTTTGATCCTGTTGAAGCCTCTCCTTGATGATGGTAAGTGCTAAATCCACCGGAATGGAGGTGAATAATGATTTCACATCAAATGACACCATAATTTCATCATCGGCAATAGAATATTGTTTGAGTTCGTGGACAAATTCAGAACTGTTTTTGACTGTGTAGGAATTCTTTCGTAGTGGAGCCAAGATTGAAACAAGATATTTAGATACAGCATACGTTGGACTGCCTATGCTGCTTGTAATCGGCCTGAGAGGTCTCTCAGGTTTGAGAATTTTGGGGAGGCCATAGAAAGATGCCGGTGTAGAATTATTGCAGTAAAGTTTTTTTATAAAGGTTTGGACCAATTTGTGGTGTCGTTCCAGTGTTATCGACTTTGATGTTGAGCAAGAGCTTGTTTAGGTCTTTCTCAACCCTTGTTGATGGATTTAACCTCTTGTCGGTTAATTGCAAATAAGTCTTGGTGTCATCTAGCAAAGTAGAAACTTTTTCTTTGTACTCTTTGCTGTCCATCACAACCACTGATTTACCTTTATCAGCCGGAAGAATAGTTATGGTCTCATCCTTTCTCAGTTTTTTAAGTGCATTCTCTTCTTCCTTTGATATGTTGGTTTTAAAGCCTACCAGCCACAGAGAACCATCAACAGTCTTTTTCCTCCACCCAAGCAGCAGGATGAAACTGACCGTCCGTCATCTGGAATAGTGTACCGAATCAATTGCAGTCAATGCGATTTTGTATACTATGGCCAGACTGAAAGAGCACTGAAGACGTGGGTTTCTGAGCACAAAAAGGCTGTTCTGATGTTCGACCATAACTCCAAACTTGCGTGCCATGTTCACGAGCATCATCATCATATGGATTTTGAAAACGTTGAAGTTGTCGGACACGAGGCGCATTACCATCAGCGGCTTTTTCTGGAGGCTTGGATGTCCATAAAAGACCCCAATGCTGGGAATGATCACATGGTCATCCCAGAAGTCTACAAGTGCCTTGCACGTACTTAAATTCTCGAGTCACGCACATACAGCACACGCAACGTTTCAATTTAAAAGTTTTTAAATCGCGCGTAACATCAAGCGGTTTTTTCAACTTATGAAGGCTTAAGAGTTAGCCGAAACAGTGACAAAAAACAACACTTTTATCAACTATGTCATCTCCTGACTACAATTACTCCATTTTTAAACAGACACAGTGGTTGTTGGATCAATGATATCAAATATTGTAGGACCTGGATTTTCATCCATATCATCTGCGTGCCATATACACTTCTGTCCAGAAATGCTGACTGATGAGATTCAATGCAATTTATGAATGCATGTACGCAGCAAGTGTCATTTTCATATTTATTAATTCAAATTGACAGAATTACATATGTTTTGGTGGCTTTTAACTAAAGAGGACACTGAATAATAATAATTAATCTTTAAACAGGGTGACACATTCAGTCACAGGACTGGTATCAAAGGGGCCCTGTATAACATAAAATAAAAGAATATGTATAAATTATATATATATATATATATATGTATAAAACCAACCACTTTAACAAGATCCAGCTAAAAATGTTATTTAGAAGCTTATAGAGAATAAAGAATAGGATTCTTAGTGATCTTTATCATAAAGAGCATGAATCTCATTAACCTGCATTTCTGGGCATACAGTGTATCTGGACGTATAAGCAAGGGGATGTGAACATTGTAGCACATAATTTGTGTAAACTGAAACATCACCTCACTCCACAACTTGTAATGTCCAACAACGTCTTTTAATGTTAGCAAGTAAAACACATTTAAGTAAAACATCATATTCCACAGTGATCCTTGGTTTTGTCAAAATTGTTGTGCCAGCCGATCCTTGACTGGTATTGTTTGATTATTGTTCCTATGCTGGCGGCTAATAACAGACAACAGAAGTGCAAGACTCTTATTCAATGCGAGTATATTTGAGAGTACAACAACTCTTTCAGTTTGAGGTGTACCCACACTGATAGCTGTTCAGTACAATAAATACTGGCTTGTAAGATACTCGTGAGTTACTTGCAACCCCGCACCTGATTTCAAGCCAATGAAAAAATAGGTCCGCAAAGCGCACTTGTGTGGGCTTTGATATACTTTTATTCCATTTCGTTGGAGTGCAAGTTTTAAACGTCAGTATTCAGGAGTTAAAGTACTACAAGTGAATAGGCCATGACTGGAAAGATATAGGTATAAATTTAAATAGATTGAGTAATATTGATTATCAGGTATCACCATAGGTGAGTTGTTATTAATTTTATTGAATGCTCTTTACAGATATCTAATTAATGTGTGCTAGAGGGTTTGCGGCGGTAATTTATGCGTGAACACGTTCCGATGCGTGGTGAATGCCCAGATCACTTAATGGTTTGAGCTTTTCCTTTGACCACAACCTTTTTCATTAGGCGCTTTCGAGGAGCTCTAAGGAGAGATTTATTGAAGATTCTTTTATTTTGAAGCCGACTGAGTGCTCAATTTAAAGCCGCCGGCAAGTTTTATTCACAGCAGTGTCATGTTTCATGTTATCTGTTCCTCCCAGAATATGTATTTGATGACTTTTTCTTTCTTTGCTCAATAAAGAAAGTTCAATTAAAAATCCTTGATTTGTATTTTTTTTAATAAAAAACTCAGCGAGTTTTATCATTTTCCTTCATTTAGCCACGTTAACCCCATGCGTAAGTGGAAATTCCGACAATTGCGGCCTGTAACTTGTATTAGTTTTTGTATTTTGTTTATATTTTTGCCAAAAAACTCAGCGAGTGTTATGTTACTCTATGCAGCCATGTTTAGCCCCGCTCGTAAGTGGAAATTTCGACAATCGCGGCGTGTGACTTGTTACGTTTTAATTTTACAATAAACAAACAATTGAGGCTTTTTTATCGTGTATATATTTGTTTTGTTTCGATTCGAGTGAGTGCACTTCAGTCAAAAAGATTTTACGCAGGGAATGTTAAAGCAAAGGCAACAAGAAACGAAATAAGGTAAGAAAAGATCAGCAAATATAAATGTTTAACACCAAAGGCGCATTGCCACACGCAACAAGGTTTGTAACTGCTGCTTTCTACCAAGGTAAATATACTCCACAGTCATAAATTCAATTCATGTGCACTCCCGTGTTTTGGAAAAAGAAACCCTCTCTTGATCGAAATGTTGACTCAGAAAAGTTTAAAAGGCGATTATGAAGAATTTTCGACCTTTACTCTTTATGGCCTTCAAAAAATGTTCACTCAAATGCGATTCTTGTAACCAAAATTTTGCTGAGAGCGTAAATATTGACCGATGTGTCTGGTCGTTCGGTGGTAATTGACAAAAACCTCCCTTCGTCAATAAAGATCTCTGGTTCAAGTTTGAAATTGACAAGAATGGTGGCACCAGCTGTGGTAACACATTCTATAAATTTAAAATCAATCAAGCAGACATTATCGTAGTTCCTAGGGTGTTATTTCTTCTCCGTTAACATAAGAAAAAATATCTCACCAACTTCAAAGAGCTTGCGCTCTTCAGAAACATGCCATGTTGTCGGCAGAACATCGTTATGAATAAGTGATGGGAAAGAACAATAGCGTGAATATATGAATGCTCAATGACCCCAGAATTTGGGGTACACACTTAAAGCCGCGTGAAGTTGTCATGCTGTAAATGCAGTAAAATAATATCAAAATACATATCGTTCATACAGTATGCATACTTCTTAGATCCTTGTGATGTTAAAGGATATGTTGATGATTGATTAGCAGTTTGCATAATAGTCTCTGGATAGAAGACTGCATCCATGTTTGTTTCTAGATTCAATATGTTAGCATACAGCTGCAGTTGTATAGAGAGTTGTGTCATAGAACTTCCAAAATGGCTCACATGAAAAATATACAGGACAGGTTTATTAGCTGGAAGTTGCTTAAAAATTTAAATGCTGCATGACAAACATCAATATTACTTTGATCAGGTGGTTCTGTTCTAAAATAAAAAAAGATAATATATCTTTTCTCATGCTATTCCAGAAAAATGTTTGGAGCTATAATGAATTCAGGGGGATTTTAATATTTCACATTAATGGCAATTATTAAAAACGGGAACTTTTAGCGGAGATTTTCTTAAAGTTAAGGTTTGTGGTATTCCTGAAGACTCCTGGTGGCAAGTTAAACTGCAAATTAATTCAATTAGACTTTGAGGTGACATTGTGGTTGCACGCTTTGTGAATTACAGTCTTAAAAGGTGGCAAAAATCCCTCAGGCATTGGGAAGGGTAATGTGACAAGGAACGTCCCAACCTCTGCAGATTTTGTGGCGTCTTAAATTTATACAGCTTTTTGTGTCCTTCTGTTTTCAGGGTTACCTTTCATAACGTCTTCTTGGTTTTGATATCGATATTAATTTGAAATGGTTTCATGGAATATCAAAACCAAAAAAAATACGATCATTGTTGGCATCAGAACATGCTTGTTGTAAACTGAGTTAAATTCAATTACATGTTGACTAGTAAAAACGTGACAATGTTACTTTTCATGTGAGCATTCCTAACATGATACTTTTTGGGGTCTTATGCTTTGCATAGAGACCCCTATGCTATCATCGGCATTGGCTCATTTTGTTAGATATTATCTTTCTTCCCCCACTGCCCTCGAGAACTGTGTACTCTCTGTTATTTGCACTTAGAGCCTTGCCGATACATTCCGGTGAAGCTTTCTGTCGATACAAGCGATTTGTTTCTCACGCAAGCCACTAACTTATCCAGGCTCGGCTGGTGTTCAGTGTGGATTGCACGGGAGAACTGAGTATCTGCTTTTGCAAGCACTCACTTTCTTTACCCAAACGAGTGTCAGTTATTGGACTCGATCTACTGCTATCACTTAAATCGTAGGCATGTACTTCTACTGCTGTGAAGTTATTTTGAGCAGCTGTGAATGCAGTCAAACTGCTGAACGTAACTCTACTAAAGCTGCTTGTTAACTACATGACAATATTAACTACGAGTATGGGGACATATAAAGTTGAACATTACCAGTCGAGGAAGCGGAGTATGCTTTATCACATGTTCAATGGGGATGGATTCTTACCATGTCTTAGCTAAATGTGTTTTGCTCGACAACATTGAAAGAAATTCTTGACACATAAAGAGATGATGACCTACATTTTGTCTATATCCTGTTGCTTGTAAGGGGAAGTAAATGACGTGGTAATCAATCCATGCCCTGCAGTATTTAATAACACTAATCCAACAACCACTGTGTCTGTTGGCCACAACTCAAGGAACTGACCGAAGCACACTTTGGTAAATGCTGGTAAGCAGTGTACGGTGTGTTGCAAATAATGATCACCTATTTATTGTTAAAATTTACAATCAAATAGAAGACACTGTACTCAATATGCTTATTGCATAGAGCCTATAAAGTGCCACAAGATATTCTGTACGAACAAAGTGTATTTGCCGTTTACTGTTCCAATAAGGTTACACATAACTAATAATCCAGGAATAGTTTGGTGTTTGCCAGAATGTACATTCAATGCAACATAACGTGATTTAATACATGTTTCATTATATTTATTCTTGATATCAAACAATGCCCAATATATATGTCTCTTAAAAGTTAACTTGTGGAAACATTTTCAAACAGTTTTCTCAAACTCATCAAGTTTAAACAATGGAAATCATAACTGTGATGGTGTTTGTATATATGATTTTAATTGGTATAGATGTCATTTTAATTCACCTTTCTCCTTAGTTTTAGTTTCAGTTGAGAAGATAGGTGTACCTCTGTGTATACACCTCAAATTTTGCCAAATATTTTCTGCTCTGTCTTTTTTAATATTTTAAACATTCTTCTCCATATTTGGAAGTGTGGTTACATGGTCTTTCATGCCTGATGTATTACATCATTGATACTACAATTGCTGTTTTTTACAGTTTTAAAGAAGTCAGAGCAAAGCTTTGACATATTTTTAATTTAACTTCGATGATTTGCATGGGATACTTCTTTCATTTGGGAGATACTTTTGTCAGCATTGAAGAGCTTAAAAACCTCTTGTATTTGCAATTGTCTTTCTCACAAACATGGACTGGTCCTTTCAACATGAAAAGTGTAGTGCACATGTCTTGTTTTGTGATTGTCAAGCTGATACCTATGCAACACTAGTTCAACTCGTCCAGGAATGTGATTGCAATGAATGTGTGTACAAGAAATTACCCTTAAAAGCTGACAACAGTTGCATTGTGTCCTTCAAATAACATTAACTTCCCACTTTGAATAGCATGAGAAAAGATATATTATCTTTTTTTATTTTAGAACAGAACCACCTGATCAAAGTAATATTGATGTTTGTCATGCAGCATTTAAATTTTTAAGCAACTTCCAGCTAATAAACCTGTCCTGTATATTTTTCATGTGAGCCATTTTGGAAGTTCTATGACACAACTCTCTATACAACTGCAGCTGTATGCTAACATATTGAATCTAGAAACAAACATGGATGCAGTCTTCTATCCAGAGACTATTATGCAAACTGCTAATCAATCATCAACATATCCTTTAACATCACAAGGATCTAAGAAGTATGCATACTGTATGAACGATATGTATTTTGATATTATTTTACTGCATTTACAGCATGACAACTTCACGCGGCTTTAAGTGTGTACCCCAAATTCTGGGGTCATTGAGCATTCATATATTCACGCTATTGTTCTTTCCCATCACTTATTCATAACGATGTTCTGCCGACAACATGGCATGTTTCTGAAGAGCGCAAGCTCTTTGAAGTTGGTGAGATATTTTTCTTATGTTAACGGAGAAGAAATAACACCCTAGGAACTACGATAATGTCTGCTTGATTGATTTTAAATTTATAGAATGTGTTACCACAGCTGGTGCCACCATTCTTGTCAATTTCAAACTTGAACCAGAGATCTTTATTGACGAAGGGAGGTTTTTGTCAATTACCACCGAACGACCAGACACATCGGTCAATATTTACGCTCTCAGCAAAATTTTGGTTACAAGAATCGCATTTGAGTGAACATTTTTTGAAGGCCATAAAGAGTAAAGGTCGAAAATTCTTCATAATCGCCTTTTTAACTTTTCTGAGTCAACATTTCGATCAAGAGAGGGTTTCTTTTTCCAAAACACGGGAGTGCACATGAATTGAATTTATGACTGTGGAGTATATTTACCTTGGTAGAAAGCAGCAGTTACAAACCTTGTTGCGTGTGGCAATGCGCCTTTGGTGTTAAACATTTATATTTGCTGATCTTTTCTTACCTTATTTCGTTTCTTGTTGCCTTTGCTTTAACATTCCCTGCGTAAAATCTTTTTGACTGAAGTGCACTCACTCGAATCGAAACAAAACAAATATATACACGATAAAAAAGCCTCAATTGTTTGTTTATTGTAAAATTAAAACGTAACAAGTCACACGCCGCGATTGTCGAAATTTCCACTTACGAGCGGGGCTAAACATGGCTGCATAGAGTAACATAACACTCGCTGAGTTTTTTGGCAAAAATATAAACAAAATACAAAAACTAATACAAGTTACAGGCCGCAATTGTCGGAATTTCCACTTACGCATGGGGTTAACGTGGCTAAATGAAGGAAAATGATAAAACTCGCTGAGTTTTTTATTAAAAAAAATACAAATCAAGGATTTTTAATTGAACTTTCTTTATTGAGCAAAGAAAGAAAAAGTCATCAAATACATATTCTGGGAGGAACAGATAACATGAAACATGACACTGCTGTGAATAAAACTTGCCGGCGGCTTTAAATTGAGCACTCAGTCGGCTTCAAAATAAAAGAATCTTCAATAAATCTCTCCTTAGAGCTCCTCGAAAGCGCCTAATGAAAAAGGTTGTGGTCAAAGGAAAAGCTCAAACCATTAAGTGATCTGGGCATTCACCACGCATCGGAACGTGTTCACGCATAAATTACCGCCGCAAACCCTCTAGCACACATTAATTAGATATCTGTAAAGAGCATTCAATAAAATTAATAACAACTCACCTATGGTGATACCTGATAATCAATATTACTCAATCTATTTAAATTTATACCTATATCTTTCCAGTCATGGCCTATTCACTTGTAGTACTTTAACTCCTGAATACTGACGTTTAAAACTTGCACTCCAACGAAATGGAATAAAAGTATATCAAAGCCCACACAAGTGCGCTTTGCGGACCTATTTTTTCATTGGCTTGAAATCAGGTGCGGGGTTGCAAGTAACTCACGAGTATCTTACAAGCCAGTATTTATTGTACTGAACAGCTATCAGTGTGGGTACACCTCAAACTGAAAGAGTTGTTGTACTCTCAAATATACTCGCATTGAATAAGAGTCTTGCACTTCTGTTGTCTGTTATTAGCCGCCAGCATAGGAACAATAATCAAACAATACCAGTCAAGGATCGGCTGGCACAACAATTTTGACAAAACCAAGGATCACTGTGGAATATGATGTTTTACTTAAATGTGTTTTACTTGCTAACATTAAAAGACGTTGTTGGACATTACAAGTTGTGGAGTGAGGTGATGTTTCAGTTTACACAAATTATGTGCTACAATGTTCACATCCCCTTGCTTATACGTCCAGATACACTGTATGCCCAGAAATGCAGGTTAATGAGATTCATGCTCTTTATGATAAAGATCACTAAGAATCCTATTCTTTATTCTCTATAAGCTTCTAAATAACATTTTTAGCTGGATCTTGTTAAAGTGGTTGGTTTTATACATATATATATATATATATATAATTTATACATATTCTTTTATTTTATGTTATACAGGGCCCCTTTGATACCAGTCCTGTGACTGAATGTGTCACCCTGTTTAAAGATTAATTATTATTATTCAGTGTCCTCTTTAGTTAAAAGCCACCAAAACATATGTAATTCTGTCAATTTGAATTAATAAATATGAAAATGACACTTGCTGCGTACATGCATTCATAAATTGCATTGAATCTCATCAGTCAGCATTTCTGGACAGAAGTGTATATGGCACGCAGATGATATGGATGAAAATCCAGGTCCTACAATATTTGATATCATTGATCCAACAACCACTGTGTCTGTTTAAAAATGGAGTAATTGTAGTCAGGAGATGACATAGTTGATAAAAGTGTTGTTTTTTGTCACTGTTTCGGCTAACTCTTAAGCCTTCATAAGTTGAAAAAACCGCTTGATGTTACGCGCGATTTAAAAACTTTTAAATTGAAACGTTGCGTGTGCTGTATGTGCGTGACTCGAGAATTTAAGTACGTGCAAGGCACTTGTAGACTTCTGGGATGACCATGTGATCATTCCCAGCATTGGGGTCTTTTATGGACATCCAAGCCTCCAGAAAAAGCCGCTGATGGTAATGCGCCTCGTGTCCGACAACTTCAACGTTTTCAAAATCCATATGATGATGATGCTCGTGAACATGGCACGCAAGTTTGGAGTTATGGTCGAACATCAGAACAGCCTTTTTGTGCTCAGAAACCCACGTCTTCAGTGCTCTTTCAGTCTGGCCATAGTATACAAAATCGCATTGACTGCAATTGATTCGGTACACTATTCCAGATGACGGACGGTCAGTTTCATCCTGCTGCTTGGGTGGAGGAAAAAGACTGTTGATGGTTCTCTGTGGCTGGTAGGCTTTAAAACCAACATATCAAAGGAAGAAGAGAATGCACTTAAAAAACTGAGAAAGGATGAGACCATAACTATTCTTCCGGCTGATAAAGGTAAATCAGTGGTTGTGATGGACAGCAAAGAGTACAAAGAAAAAGTTTCTACTTTGCTAGATGACACCAAGACTTATTTGCAATTAACCGACAAGAGGTTAAATCCATCAACAAGGGTTGAGAAAGACCTAAACAAGCTCTTGCTCAACATCAAAGTCGATAACACTGGAACGACACCACAAATTGGTCCAAACCTTTATAAAAAAACTTTACTGCAATAATTCTACACCGGCATCTTTCTATGGCCTCCCCAAAATTCTCAAACCTGAGAGACCTCTCAGGCCGATTACAAGCAGCATAGGCAGTCCAACGTATGCTGTATCTAAATATCTTGTTTCAATCTTGGCTCCACTACGAAAGAATTCCTACACAGTCAAAAACAGTTCTGAATTTGTCCACGAACTCAAACAATATTCTATTGCCGATGATGAAATTATGGTGTCATTTGATGTGAAATCATTATTCACCTCCATTCCGGTGGATTTAGCACTTACCATCATCAAGGAGAGGCTTCAACAGGATCAAAACCTATCAGAATGTACGAACATGTCTGTTTCCAACGTGATGAAGCTTCTGGATTTTGTGCTAACTAGCAAGTATTTCAAACATGATGGCCACCATTACAAGCAGATTTTTGGGTGTGCAATGGGTTCCCCAATCAGTCCTGTGTTGGCCGACCTCGTAATGGAAGTAATGGAAGAGACAGCCATCACCACAGCTCTTCATCCTCCCAAATGGTGGTTTCGTTATGTTGACGACAGCTATTCTTGCCTAAAAAAGGATCAAGTCCACGCTTTTCACCAACATCTGAACTCAATCAATGCTAACAATCAATGCTCCTTCGCGCGAGAAACATTCCCTCCACGAGTAAAGGAAAATGCGAGGAGGCGCAAAGAGTAAAAGTGGTGCTTTGAGAGAACAATTACCCGTCTGGCTTTATCAAGGAATGCGAAAGAGCGCTGGCAACAAAACCATCTCAGCCTACCACGAATGGTTATGTACGTTAAGGGCATCTCCGAAAGAATTGGTCGCGTGCTAAAGCAACAAAGTTTGCGAGTTTCCTACCAGCCACAGAGAACCATCAACAGTCTTTTTCCTCGACCCAAGCAGCAGGATGAAACTGACCGTCCGTCATCTGGAATAGTGTACGGAATCAATTGCAGTCAATGCGATTTTGTATACTATGGCCAGACCGAAAGAGCACTGAAGACGCGGATTTCTGAGCACAAAAAGGCTGTTCTGATGTTCGACCATAACTCCAAACTTGCGTGCCATGTTCACGAGCATCATCATCATCATATGGATTTTGAAAACATTGAAGTCGTCGGACAAGAGGCGCATTACCCTCAGCGGCTTTTTCTGGAGGCTTGGATGTCCGTAAAAGACCCGAATGATGGGAATGATCACATGGTCATCCCAGAAGTCTACAAGTGCCTTGCACGTACTTAAATTCTCTCAAGTCACGCGCATACAGCACACGCAACATTTCAATTTAAAAGTTTTTAAATCGCGCGTAACATCAAGTGGTTTTTTCAACTGATGAAGGCTTAAGAGTTAGCCGAAACGTCTTACCGTAATATACAAGTCAGTGACAAAAAACAACACTTTTATCAACTAAACCACTGTGTCTTCTGACTCTAGTTTTGTGATGTACGTAACAGAGCTCAGGGCTTAAAACAAAAATATTGACAACTTTTAAAAATAAAATGCGAGTTTTGTTTCTGCTGATAGTTGAGTACCATGTCATGAATTACTTGTACAGATTTCAACCAAAAAATTGCTTAAAGGACCCTAGTCAGCCACACCTTTGTTTTCGTTTGCCTGCAAGGTTCTGGCTATAAGGGACCTTTAGCAATGACGACGAGAACGTGGACGTCACCGACCGGAAGTCTGGAAAACGAACTTCGATGCTACCACGCATGCCCAATCGAGCTCGACTCATCGTCCACACCTCGTTCAGGACGCCATTTGCCGCCATTTGCCGTCTTGTCGAGAACGTGAGTATGTTCTATTTGTTTTCTAATTTCTGCATACGTATCTTAGGGATTTCTTCAATCTAAAGGGTCCGTTAATGAATAAAAAGTGTCGAAAGTAATTTGATCGTACTGTAATGAAAAAAACTTGTTTTCTTTCGAGTTTCAGGTAGAGCTTTACAGTTTAAAGGTGGGCAAAGCAATGGCAGATGATGATAAAAGTATTCCAGGGTACGTAGTAGTGCTTTCATAAATATTAAACTGCAAGGCTGATACTACGTGAAAAACGTTTCGAGACACCAACATGACCAGAACCGATAAAGCAGGATCGCAACTGTGGACAGCTGTTTCGCTCTTGTTGAAGCTCGTCAGCACAGTGTAGCGAAGATATGTAACGCCAGCCAAGAGCCAACGCACATAAATTGCACAATGACCCGTTCACTATATCAAGTTCCGTACTTTGAACTCACTTGCGCCCCGAGACACGCGCTGCCACATCACGTGCCCCGGAGCGCAAGAAGACCAAAGTGTCACTATTGGTGTCTCGAAAAGCAAAAAATAAATGTGGCTAGACAAAGCCAGCCTAAACATTCAAACTCATGGCCAATACCATGCTTAAAAAAAACGCAGCATATCGGATCTGAAAAGACCTACGGTCCGAAAATTCATAAATGAGAGACTATAAACTGCAAGGGACCGCATACGATAAACGCTGCCAACGTAGGATCTACTAGAGATCTGATCAGCCAAAAAAAATATGTGTATAAAGATTAAACTGCAAGGCTGATACTACATGAAAAACGTTTCGAGACACCAACATGACCAGAACCGATAAAGCAGGATCGCAACTGTGGACAGCTGTTTCGCTCTTGTTGGAGCTCGTCAGCACAGTGTAGCGAAGATATGTAACGCCAGCCAAGAGCCAACGCACATAAATTGCACAATGACCCGTTGACTATATCAAGTTCCGTACTTTGAACTCACTTGCGCCCTGAGACACGCGCTGCCACATCACGTGCCCCGGAGCGCAAGAAGACCAAAGTGTCACTATTGGTGTCTCGAAAAGCAAAAAATAAATGTGGCTAGACAAAGCCAGCCTAAGCATTCAAACTCATGGCCAATACCATGCTTAAAAAAACGCAGCGTATCGGATCTGAAAAGACCTACGGTCCGAAAATTCATAAATGAGAGACTATAAACTGCAAGGGACCGCATACGATAAACGCTGCCAACGTAGGATCTACTAGAGATCTGATCAGCCAAAAAAAAATATGTGTATAAAGATTAAACTGCAAGGCTGATACTACGTGAAAAACGTTTACTAATCGCGGGTATCTCGTTATAGTTTTGTAATTTATACCAACTGGCATTTTTAAGAAGATTTCCGTGTTTGAAAAATATTTCAACTGCTCGGATCGACTGCATGTAAACTTAGCTTAGCTCTGAATCACAGGAGGTTGTTTACAACACTGAATAAACGTTAAATTGTTTTAGTGGGTAATTTTTGCATTTTCAAATTAGCAGAACATTTGACATGTTTTAGCCTGCATTAATTTTCAGCCGAAGAAAAGAAATAAAAACAAAAATTAATTTACAAATATTTACAGCTTAAAAGCGTTAAGCTTATATATAAGCTTAAGTACTCAAAATTAAATTAATTTTACCATAGGATAAAGTCTATTGCATTAACACTAAGTAGAAGATGTAATTCTTTATGTAATAAAAATTTTGTTGTTTTCAGAAATTATGCCATGAAGTGGTCAGATGAACATGACCTTATGCTGTGTAGGGAGGTTCTTCTTCTGGAACCATTTAAGCACCCAAGAAATTTCTTCCTCTAGATTTAGAAAGTTGTGTTGTTTTTCTATAGGAAAAACTGGATTTTCTATTTTCCTCGGGACAGAATGTTTACAGTGATCAAAGATATATAGTTGAAGCTAAAGTATTTTACGTGAGCCTTTTCACTCCTGCACTGTATGGGTTGGCAAGTTAAAAATTGAAAAGGTCAACATTCCAAGTTTCATTTTGCTAAAAAAAAAATACTGAGAACAATTTAAACAGCAGGATATGGAAGTACTTCTGGATAACTTTTTATTGGAATAGCAATTAAAAATTAACATGGTTTCAGCCCAGGTTTTAATAAACAGTACTGGAGTTTTGCCATTGGAGCTTTCTTGAATTGGCAAATGTGGTCTTGGAATATTTAACCATATTTCCTAGAGGGGGGGGGTGGGGGTGGGGTGGTGTAACTTTAAATGTTTATAACATAATTGGTTTGTTAAGATATGATAACTTATGCTGAACAATGGAACTGTTATCATATTTTGAGTTCCACATTTTCTAACTTTTTCTGAGGTTAATGTGGAAACATTCCCGTGTTACAATTTCATGTCTTTGTGACTTGGCATTTCCATGGCAACAAAGCTTTGGCCAAATTGTAACATTTTTTGTTTTTTATGCCTCTTGCCCTCACATGTAAGCTGTTCTGAAGATAATGGCGCTTCCTCTTTTATAAATATAATAGAGTAATATAAGAGGGTAGTGGTGAAAAACTTTGAGCCCAACCCCCGGCTCAAGAAAAACAAAAATGCCCAAGCTAACTTGGGCTAAAGGGCCGTTATTTGTAGAAGAGGGTGGTTTGTTTTTTCGTGTGTCTGCAGTGTGTGATATCCCCTCCCTACATTTTATATTTTCTGCCCCAATTAGTGAAAGTATTGTTCCAGAGTGGGCGGCTCAATACCAAAATAATCACTGGTGGTATTACCGTAAAGGCATGTTATGGCATTACGAAGGAGCGCACAGACAACGTACATTTTACCAACACTGCTAAGTCCGATCTTCAAATTCTTTTTATAGTCAAGAAATTTAAACGAATTGATGACATCCCCGAAAAGCCATTCCACTGAAATCCTTAAAGCGCTCATAGCTTCGTTATAATCCTGCATGAGGGGTGCAAGTGGGACGTGGCGAAACGGGGTCTGAAGATGCACACGGAGAGGGTACGCCAAATCCCCATAAATGCACATTGGTTGACCTGTTGGAGAAAAAGCGTGCCGTTAGAGGTCACGCAATAGTCCAGAATCTGCTAACATCCCTGCGTCGTGCTTACGCCCCTCTAAAAAGAAGAAAACAAAAATCAAAGGTGAGAATAGAACTTGCTTAGAAAGTTTACATAACTAAAAACAGTAATAAGAACTGTCTTAAAAAAACTCACCAACTGGTCCATATAAATTTCCAATGAGTCCATTTGGTAGAGACAACGATTGGAATTTCAAGGCGTGGACCCTCTTATGACCATTATAAACAATTCTCTGACGTTCATCAGGTCTTGAAATGGGTCTGACAGTCCCATCGACGAAACCAAAGCAATTGTCGAGGGGGGCTCCTTGTCCTGATATAGCATCTGCATAACGCTGTAAAGCCCCGTGGTTCAGAAGATCTTGATTCCACTGGGTTATAAGGTGCCCATGAACGTCATAGATGTAGTCGATCACATCATTTGTGATCAGACTTATAACAGAAACTGGTCGGCCAAGTCGCGGAATCATATCGCTGAGCCGGCATGGGTAGGCAACTCTTTTGAGAAGCATACAAAGCCCCTCTATGTCTTCACAAATACTTCTCTGTTCACATCTCAGCACCAGTGGTAGTTGGAGTGCTGCAACCAGGCGGGGGAGGTCTTGCTTCTCGACACGAAACTCAGCTCTGCATTCGGTGGAGTTCATAGAATCCAGATCGAATCGCTTGTAGTTTCCATGAGGAAATTCGGGATTTTTTGTTTTGAAAGTATCGTACAGCAGTAAAAACTCTTCACCTGAGACAATGTTATCGCCGTAAAGAAGTAAGCAGGTCACGAAATTCTTTAAAAGACATTTTCCTGTTGACTGCCACAGAAAGCTGCAGTAAAAGACTCATCCACGTAACCGGTGTGCTAAAGTATTTATGTTTCCCGCCGTGGACGACTGCCCCGTCCCAGGCCTCAATCGGTCATAAACTTCATCGTCCACGTTCTCATCGTCATTGCTAAAGGTCCCTATTATATCTTATTTGGAGTCTTTGGAAACGAAGAAAAATCACTGTAAAACTTTTCAAGATAATTAAACATACCTTCAGGAACATAGCTTACAGTAAAACAATAAGAATTCGCTGCACCATGCTATTTCAATAAATTTGATGGCATCGAAAATGGCGAAGGCTGGCTAGGGTCCTTTAAGAGAAGTATGTAGGAAATGATGAAGAAAGATTTTTTTTCAAAACACTAATTATCATTTCACAGATAAACAAAAACTAATCTAATTAACAGATAATCACATCTGACAGGTTGAGTCACGGAACAGCACGTTCTTATTCTGTTGCCACCTTTGGTGTCAAAAACCACTTCAAATTATGAAAGGCATTTCAGCGAGAACTTACTGTACAAACTATTCAACGACTGACTCTGAAAAATTGGTACACTAACTTACAACAAAAACCTTTTAGCCAATGTCAACAAGTACAGGTGCCTTACAAATGACTTATCTAAGACAAAAACAAAACCAACAAACAGACATCTAACAACTAACAATAGATGGATCGAAAGCGACCAATGGCCCATGACAAACTTAACAGGAGTCTTGCAGCCAATACCATGAAGGCTTTACTGACCAATCACCATCGACTGACATAGCTATTGTTTCCACATGATTGACCACACGTCGCAAGGGACTTGTTATTTA
>JAHPZR010037850.1:5000-10000 GCA_019787425.1 Platygyra sinensis
AAAAATAGCGCCTTTGAATGAAGCGAGGAAGTGATGCTTTTGGTGTATGACAACAATGAGAAGATTTTCATTGCTGGAGGTGTGAATTCAAATTTACTGAGAACTTGTGAAGTTTACAACATAATAACAGATGAGTGGCAGTTCATAGCCAGCTTGGCACTTCGGTCGAACCCAGGGGAGCATGGTGCTGGCTGACGAAAGTTTATATGTGCTAGAGATGGTTTAAGGCCAAGATATAGAAGTCTCTTCGGACGGATTTTCAGCGGTAAAGTTGAG
This sequence comes from Platygyra sinensis, assembly GCA_019787425.1. NCBI lineage: Eukaryota > Metazoa > Cnidaria > Anthozoa > Scleractinia > Merulinidae > Platygyra > Platygyra sinensis. The sequence goes on from JAHPZR010037850.1 coordinate 5,277, forward strand.
TGCTATAACCATGAAAGTAATGAGTGAATGTCTGTTCCCGTTTGACAGACTCACTACGTATTATGAGATGCCGTACACTTTGAAAGGCTGCCTCTCTTCAGAGTTTTTAAAGAGTCCTGACCAGCTTGAGGTCTCTAGCTGAGAGTAACTAGTGTTTCTGTTTGACCATTTCATGTTATACATGGTTGTCAGAAGCGGTGCGTTGATTTTGTTTTCTTCTAGTAAGTGCAGTGGGCTGTTGGACAGTCCGTCAGTGATCACTGCGAGTCAAGCTAAGATGGGAGTGAATCATGCAGTTATAAAAGCCATAAAACAATCCTGATGTGAGCAGTGAATTATTTCATGCTAATTTTAAGTCGTCCGAATTCACTGTAATAATCTTTGATCAGTGCTAGCATTGACTGAACGGGGCCGGGTTGGTTTTTTGAAACAAACTCCTTTGGAGGAGAAAAGATTCTGTGACGAACTAGCAGTAACTGTTCGTGTGAGATTTTCTAGTTCTAGATTTTACGTTGAGCAAATCAAATAAATTGTGAAAACAATCTCCGGCTTCTTTCCAAAAGGCCGATTTGTTACTTGAATGTCAATAACCCCATGATAGATTTTTGACTTCCTGGTTTTACAAGTTTACATATAACAAGCTGCAAAACTATGTATACTTTTATCTCTATTTCTTTTCGTATAAATAAATGTTGTTGTTGTTTTAAGGTGGCCATGGTCTTTCGCTAAAGGGTTTTTAGTAGATTGTTCCAGGTTAATTATTGTTTAACTTTTTACGAATGCCTCACATCAAGTTTCAAATTTGGATAGCCGTTACTTGGTAGGATGTATGTGAGCATAGCAAACATCAAGTTTAATTCAAATTTTAAAATCATGTGTAGTCCATGGGTCATGTTTTTGATCGCAAGGGTACATTTTGAATGTTGTGCCGCGTAGCACTATAAACACAAATGGTGGAACAGAGGATTAACTTAATTTAACCCATGAATAACCCACTGGGTGTTAGCCCTAGTAAAGGGAATCAGGAAACCACACGAGGTAAAGAAAAAATTCTTTTGACCTCGGTGGGAATCGAACAATCACAATCTCATTTGGCCAAAGACAAACTCCACCTCGCCTAAATTCTCCTTCTTTTGGAAGAAACATTCATATTTAAGATAAATTATTTTTCATGATTCTATGATATTTGGCCAATAAATGCCAAGCATTAATTAAATTACAGGAATTTATTGTGAAACTACTAATTGGTATTAAAAGATCAACTCAAAGCGATCCAAGCTACAGGGTTGGAAAGAGTGGGCTACTACTGAGAGAGAGCCAAAACATTAGCAGAGAACCTCATGTGTTAAAGGATACGGGTGGACGCCCTATGTTCCCCGGGGGTGATTGGGATCACTGATAACTAATTAAGATTCTTAGTATTGTTATTGAGTAAAATGAAGTTTGGATTTTACTCAGTTGAAAAGAAATGTGTTGGCGCAAGACTTATTGAGACATGGAGGACGGTGCAATAAAACAGTGAACATTCTTAGTTAAATTTCCCAATTGTCAAAGACAACATCAGATTATAAAAGTTCCTCTTCTCCTCAAGTTTGGTTATTTTATATGCAAACAACGAATTTGAAAAGTTTAGCTACGCTTTTCAAACGTGACTGAGCCCCTTTAAGGCAATTGCCTGAATTTGCCTCATCCTGGCTACCGCCCTGACTTAAGGTATTCAACAAAGTATCACTTAGGGTTACAGCTTTACCTTGTGGTAGAACACAACATGTAAGACGCATGCGCTTTAGCACTGTCAGCATGATACAATCCGTTCTCGAGTTCAGCATTCATGCGTTCGTTACCACACTCTCCTCTTTAATAACGGGCGATAGCAGTTATATTTCAGGTAATATCAGTTTTCCTTTTTAGTGCAAAGAACGCTTTTGTGACAGCGTATCGTTTGGAATCATCCCTAGCTCGGTTAAAAAATGTTGTGTGCTATTTTCAAACTATTTCGTGTTTGCTAAGCTTTAAAGAGGGAAACGAATGGATCTCCTCAGCCGCCTGTCTATTTTCTCCTCCATGAAAGAGAGCAAGAAGTTCACAAATGTATTCACCCTAAACATTTCCGAGTTAGCGACATTAAAAGTACCCGGTAGTAATGTTGCGACAAAAGAAACTTCTCAAATATTGCTGCAGACACCGTGGCACTTACGGAAGCCGGAAATAAATTTAGTCAGTCTTTGAGGGGACTCATTCACCGATGTAAGATATAAATAATATCGGTAAAGTTAAATCGCTTCTCGGTTGTATTAATCGATATCATTGTATATTTTGAACTAGTTTGGTGGCAACCTAATAAGAATGTGCGATTCCGAGACACGACGTGACTATTTGATAATTAAATTAGTAACTGTTTATGGATGATATGAAAATTTGCCTCTTGAATGAAACAAAATCATTCCCCTACCATTTTTTTCTCGTAAGTTAATAACATTAGTTCATTTTTCTCCAGCAGGAAAAAAGCCAGCATATTTTCCTTTGTATGTTTTTGGGAAAGCAAGGGTATCATATTACAAACTGTGCGAGGAAAACAAAAGTATCAAGTTACAAATGTTGGCGTTGAAAAAATAAAACTATCACGTTTGCTAGTTCAACGTATCAATGAATTAAAAATAAACGAAATTCAACGTAAAAGACCACAGTAAAATTTAAAACCTTCTTGACAAACAGTAATTGTAAGTTATTTTTGGGCCTTGAACTAACAAGTTACATACAGGCAGCTGATGACTCAAAATGTACTTACAGTCCTGCATAACACTCTGCACTATCTGAGATTGTCTCACTAGTGGATTATTCAGTGTATTCCATCTTTGGTTTAGGAAACATCGCTAGATCTTTATGTTTCCTCTTCTCTAGAATTGTACCGCCACTTGTTCCCGTACCTGACGGTCTTGTTCTAAAAGAGAGCTCACATAGAAGCAAAGCGGAATAACACTTACAAGTACAGGTGTACATGGGCATTATCCTGTGGTATTATTTTTAATCAATTAACACTCATTTACTTGTTTTCTGTTGGTTTATTTAACATTCCACCATGGAATCAACCTAATATCTATTTCGTGCCAGGAGCAAACTGATATACCTTTCTCTTATTCATTAAAAGATAAAGAAGCATCAGGTGAATATTGGAAAAAAGAACAATTGGTAGTTACTTTAACAATAAAGTGTTGGTCTTTATTTATGAAGTTTTCAGTTGATAATTAAAATCCCAGACATGTACGCAATGCGTACCTATTTTTTCTACAATGGCGCCGTTCATATTTCCACTCAAGAAAAAGCCGAGAACCTGATAGAAACTATCGCTGCAATGTCCTCGAGTAGTGCATCACCACTTGGAACCGTCTTTTAATCCACTGCGTGGCGGAAAATGTTTGTGTGAAGAGCTAATTGTTATCGCCCGGAAATTCATCAATTCAAACTTTATTGACTGCCACGAAATCTGGCGTGTTTCTTATTTAGTCAAGTTGTGCGGGTGTAAATTAGATTTTAAGCTACGAGACAGCAATTGATGCCGAGGAAAACGTGTCTGAAGTCATACTTAGATGGATTGATCACGAGAAAAGCGAACGAGGTTGCCACACCCATGTTTCTCGGTCAATGCCATATTCATCTCGGTGATTTATGAATACAACAGACCTGTTCCACACGATTTGTTAGGGAGTGGTGCTCCCCACCCCCTCCACGAAGAATAACGACACAAGTACTTTCGTTTGGTGACAAAGTACTCGTTGTTGTTGTTGTTATTGTGTGCCGTTCTCAACATGTAGTAAGTTCATCTCTGCTTTCGGTCATTAACGTCCAAAAAAATGTACTTGACTTAGAGACCGGTCATTATGGAGTTTAAGAAACAACAACGGCGACGAAGAGGACAACGTTGATTAAAAATGAATTTATATTTTACCTACGAATCTCGCGATACCCTAAATACCTCTTATTAACCGAGTTCGAGGTCCGTACTGTACATGTAAGTTACGAACCGTGTTATAGACAGCAATTCCAGGCCTTGTATTTGTAACAACAGGTAGAATATGTTTGTAGTTATAAAAGCAATAGACCACAAGTTTCTATGGTTTATTGGCCGATAAACCATGCAAGATGTTGGTTGAACACGAGAGGCGTTCTTCCAAAATCACAAGTGGTTTTTTATGCATCTAACCATGGAAACTTGTGGTCTATTGCTTTTATATAATAATTCAGAAGACACGCGATTTTTCCATGAGTTTAATGGCACAATAAAGTATAGCCGATTGGCCAATCAGAGCGCGTGCATTAAGGGAGATAGTTTTTTTTAAGGGAGATAGTTTTTTAACCCCTTCAGTGCCAAGGGGTTTCCCTTTGACGAGTGAAATCGTCTGGCCTTAGACAGAGTAAAATCTATAAGTACGTCCTTGGCACTGAAAGGGTTAAGGGAGATAGTTTTTTAAGGGAGATAGTTTTTTAATAAGGGAGATAGTTTTTTAATTCGGTTATTGTATTGAGTCAAGAAGTCCATTAACATATAAATTTACCAGTTACACTATAGTGTTGATAGGTGAAGTATTGACACAAAGAGAAAAGTACATGAGCCAACCGGCTCAACAGGACTTTCACGCCATTTGATACAACACATATGCGTAGAATTCGAATAAGTGCCTCTGTTCAACTGAAAGGGCTACTTCCTTGACTTTATTATTATATAA
>JAHPZR010037851.1:0-14222 GCA_019787425.1 Platygyra sinensis
CACCGAAACCGGGCGGGAAAAGTGAAACTTCGCCATCACAAACGGACGACCAGTGGAAGCTGGAACTTCCTAGTATGCTCGGGTGACTCAGGAGGCGAAATGAACTCTCTCTTCTTCGCCATCACAACGGACGACCAGTGGAAGCTGGAACTTCCTAGTATGCTGGGTGACTCAGGAGGCGAAATGAACAGTATGTATTCTTGGTGCTTGTGTATTTGTTTCATGTAGTCGTGTATAAGCATGCAAGTTAGTCCGGAAAACCCGCTTCTGGGTACTGCTACGCTTTCAGAATATTTTCGCTCTTATTTTCACGTAATGCACTATGTAACATTTATTTTTCTTGAAATTATTTGTGTTATAATTACAGTGGCATAAATTAATGTATGACTACATTTTGTAACTATGCGGCAGCGGTGCGAACCACCCCGTGTGCTTGCTTCTCAACACCTTTCCTGGAGCGATCGGCACACGTCAGATTTTAGTGGTGTGTGTCGGTGGATCATATGTAAATTCATACATTAAAACATGCGGTGCATCAGCTAAAAACCGAACATTACAGAAATCTAACACTTCACCCCTTCAAATGAAATACTAATTCACTGACCATTGTATGCCACTGGGCTTATTTCCTGCTAGTCTGTCCACAGACCTTCTACTGATTTTGTCCATAGTTCGTCGAGATCACACTAACAAAATAGAAACCGTGGGGGATTTGAAAGCGCGCGAACGTAAGGGGCTGGCCCTGGGGATAGAGAAATACATTCTTTTCTGCGCCCGCTTTGCGGCCACTGTCACCTCCGCGCTCGCTCTCGCACGCTCGCTCTCGCGCACTCGCTCTCGCGCACTCGCTCTCGCGCACTCGCTCCCGCACGCTTGAAGAAAATAACTTTTTGCAAAAAATAACCGTCTGTAATGAATTCAACTCCAAATTTGATAAAGAAAGGTTATTAGTGTAGCAATAAACGAATTAGTGATAAAATGTACATTTAATGCGCCCTTTGAGCTAAATTTTTGAGAAAAAAAGAAGTAACTAAATTACTTAATTAATTATTAAGAGCCAATTAACTGACAACTGACAAATGGCCTTCAATTTAACTGACAACTGACAAATCGCCAAAATTTTAACTGACAACTGACATTTGTAACCCCCCATCCAGACCCTCTTAAAACAGGACGGTTCTTTAACGAAACGCAACCGGTCAACCAGGTTCGAGAATAAATTTAGTTTGTTCTTCCTTCCGTTAACATGACCGCTCCTTTTGAGCTAAAAATAGTAAAAGAAATTCAAGTTGAAGGGTTGGGAATAAATCGATCGATGAATTGATTTTCATATATTTTCATGGATGTCTTAAAAATCGATACATGAAAAGAAAAATACTCCGGAACAACCAGTTTGGCTCTCAGCGTAGCGGTTAAATTGTGGAACAATGAGTACCAGATCAGAGTCATGGATACTGCTAAAAAACAATCAAGAAAAAGTCAGCAATCTGGAATTTTGGGTTTAGAATTGAGATACAACATCGTTTATATCTGATGAAAATCAAATTTAGATCCAAAATCTCAGTATTCGAGAGTCCTAAGTCAGAGGTTCACCGGAATTCTGAATTTCCGGAAGATGGAATTTAACTGTGATACTGTGAATCATAAAAATTACAATTTCCTCGGTTGTGATTGGTTTAAAAGAACTCCTATTTCCCACTAATTCACTTGTCCAGTTGTTATCGGACAGTTTGTTATCAGACACCTTGTTATCGGACAGTTCAATAAACCTATCACATCCAAATTAAAGTTGTAGTTAAAATTAACCAATAACATTTAAAGTTGAAGTTTAAATCAACCAATCACAACCTTGGTTTCAATTACCATAGAAACAAGTGTACAAACTCCTAAATTGGGACTTTCTTCAAAATGGAGAATTTTTTCCCTTGAACAATGATTATATTTTAGAAGACAGTAGTGATTTATTTATCCTATGGCACAAATGTTTATGCGAACTATCCAGACGAGTTCCTTTGTGGATGTTGACATGTTCAGATAAAGTTCAGCCCTCCACAGCATTGTTTTATGTCGCTGCGCAACAACAGCGGCAAACGGAGGTAAACATCCACCCGACTGTAATACCACTGTACAGTACGATAGTATTATCTCCCTCGAGAATTTCATTTTGTTCAACAAAATCAAGATACAGGAACAATGGCAGTAGACCAAGTTAAGATTTCCACTTGTATCAGACGGAGAAATTTCAGAAACAAACAATAGTAAAACCGCAGCCTCCAAAAATATCGCTCGAGCAACTAAATCATGGATGGCAGCATAGGAAGAATGTTGTAAAGCCAAAAACAAAAATGCATTAAACTGCCAGTGAAAGACGAGAATTATTTCACATTGCTAGCGGATACGTGCCTGTACAATCCAGCTCTACATCTGCAATTTCGAATTCTTTAACATTTCCTTTGCGCAGTTCGGTGCCTGCAGCTTCAGCAAATGAAATCCACCAGCTATAGGAGAACGTTCGACCAGCAGTTCCAGTCAGTTCAAACCAAGTTTCTTCATTAGTGAATGTGGCAGAATTCACCAGTATGCCGTCGTCCAAGTACAGCATGGCCACAAAATAGAATCTCTCGGCGCCATTTTAAATTTTAAACAGTTTTGTATATAAAACACCAGCACCTTAAGAGAAAGTCCCCGTCCCGAAAAGCCAAGGAAACGAAGAATCATCATTGACTCTCTGCTCTTTTGAAGTGAGCTGTCTATCGACTTAGCTTAAAAACCTTGAATTTTGCAGGAAAAACTGCCTTGGCAAGCGTTAGGAATTTTAACCAAATTCAGGAGCCATAATCAGGGACGGAGACCTTAAGCCCGCGCCTTTTCTAGTATTGGGGTTGGCGCCATGATATGTAGCCTGAATTTCAGCCGTCTCCTCCTCTCGCTAAGTCTCGGGAGAGAGACGTCTCTCTCCCGAGACTTAGCGAGAGGAGGAGACGGCTGAAATTCAGGCTACATGATATGGGACAATTTTTCTATTTTTAGAACAAATTGCGCCATCACCTGCGGCACACGCTCGTACATTGCTGCGAGGATTTTCGCGGATGTCGCGCAGGGGAAATGACGTCCGAAACTCCCGAAATCGTTTATGCTTTTGGCCCACAACTCAACGCCTTTATGACTGTTGGAATTTTGCTCCGGTTTAAGAAGACAGTGCCGAATTTAGGTATGTCCCGCTTTATATCGCTGATCAAGTTGAGTTCCGCTGCTCTTTTTATACAAGAAATTCACACTCCAATCTAAATTTGCCACTCCAATCTAAATTTTCCACAACAGAGAAAAAAAACTAGTTGGATATAGCAGCGTTTAGGACCAATAAGTGACAATAGGTTTATGTCCGTAGGTGCTGCTTAGTTTTGTTTGTGTAAAAATCCAATAAACTGTCTGTTGTCGATGAATGAGAGCGCCCGCCGATGCGTGTTTTGCACAGCTAGTAAAACATGACAAATTGGACTTCGTAATTTGGTGTGAAAACGTACATCGAACTCATATAATATCTCTAGTTTTTGAATATGTTTAAGGTTGATTAATGTTTGAGAACATATTAAAAGCTTAGCTGAAACTATGTATGCGAATACAGCAGAAATAATCAGAAAAGTTTATACGATGACACTTTTAATGAACTCGAATAAAGATTTCGATTGAGTCAAAACTCCTTGTCTATTTTATTTTCGCAGTGTAAAGTTTCACTATGTGAAAGAAACACACATGATGTTAGTAGCCTTTTGGAGAACGTTGGTTAAAATTGTTGTAGTATCTCAGCACAAAAGACAACGACACAAATCTCTTTCACGATTTGTTCACAATCTGACAACAGCGACCGACGCACGCGCTGCACTATGCAAATGAACTACTCGTACGCGACTTGTCTTTCAAAAACTTTTGCAAACTCGCCAAACGAGCAGAAACAACAAGAACCTATCAAACACAGGTTTTGGTTATGATAAAGCTTTGTTTGGCAAACTCACAAATTAACTCGATACCGGATCAACCAGTTGTCTTACAGAACTTTTCTCTACAAATACTGAGCCGGCGAGCGGATTTTATTCATTCACAGCGCGATATTAAAGAAATTCTCGACCCTGAAAAACACACCTTTTTCATTAAATCAGAGCTTAAAAGTCCATAGAAGAGCCCTGGTTCTTCTTCTCTGCCTATTCCCTGTCATCGTTGTGAAAAATCGGCAAGAGAATCTCGCAACTCTCACCATTTCATCACACAACTTGACAACATCCACGCGAGAGCCCAACACACGTGCGTGGATCAGCGCGGATATATGACGTCAAGATGGCGCAATTTGTTCTAAAAATAGAAAAATTGTCCCATATCATGGGTCCGCGGGCATCCTAAGACTTACGGTCTCCGTCCCTGATTATGGCTCCTGCCAAATTCTGCAAAGTTCTGCGCAGTCTGCTTGTGCGTTTTTCATGCATGGTTGCTTTTTTTGACTGACTTGAGAGTTGAGACTTGTTTTTCGCTCGTCACTTGGCAACCAGCAAATCCATTTTGACTGTTGTCAATTTCAGAGCGACATTAAATGCAAATTTTCCCTTTCTTTCATAACTTGGCTGTTCGTCTTTTCTCGGAAATTGTAATTTTTATGATTAATCGGTAATAAGACTTCGTGTCGTCCAATTCAGTCTGTAATCGTATCTATAACAAAATTCTCAATCGTGATTGGTTCTGCGCGCGCCTATTTGCACGTAATCGGCGCGCGATCACGTGGGTGTCCAATTACAGCTGTCCGATTTGAACTTTTTTTAATCGGACACCTGTAATTGGATACCCACGTGATTTTCACGCCAATTACGCGCGCTTCAATGGCTTCCTTTGCAATGTTTTCTACAGTTTTCAAAACTTAGGAAAAGCGCTACAGACGTTTTCGCTCAAAAGTTCTCAGAAGACATTTTTTCCCCCGAAATTTGTTATAGATACGATTAATTAGTAATTGGACTTCGTGTCGTACAATTCAGGGAGTAATCGTGCTCGTAATTTCAAATCGGCCTCGCGCTTCGCGCTCGGCCGATTTTGAAATTAGTCGCTCGATTACTCCCTGAATTGTACTCCACTCGGTCCAATTACTATTACTAATCATACTCGTGATAAACAAATCGGACTCCCGCTGCGCGGTCGTCCGTTTTGATATCACTCGTATGATTACAGACCGAATTGGACTCCACTCAGTCCTATTACCATTACAAATGAGCGTATTTATCAAGGAGACAGGTGACAGTAAGTAAATTAACCAGAATAGGCCACGTTCGATATATCAATATTCTAACATGGCTCCGAGGCTTTCGGGTCAAACATCCTTATTTGGCGTTGTTTTCTTTGTATCCAAGTCTCTCTTGGGAATTGAGGAACAAAAGAAACTTGAAAAATTTGCAATTTTGACCCGAAAGCCTCGGAGCCATGCTGGAATATTGATATATCGAACGTGGCCTATTTCCCTCCGCCTGCATGGAGCAAAACATTTTTCTTCAGATCAGTAAGACAGGAGAATAGTACGTCATATATTTCACTTAAAAATGCGTAATTTTCAGTTCTTCCGAAGTTTTTTTTTTCAAACGTCTCTATAAAATCGATAGAAACAAAAGCTCCAAAGAGACTTTAAAATTTTTGAGCATGGCCGATCACGTTGATACACAATTTAGTGAAGGCGCGAACAAATTCACAACTCAAGATACAAAAACGTTTGGCGGAGATGAGAATCAACTTCGAAAAGTCGAACTGAAACGATAATGATGATAGCGTATGAACCGCCTGGTAATTAAACAGCTTAGTGGAAATTAATGATGAATTCGAAATATACGTGCAGTTACGAAGGAAAATTACAATCGAATTTAACAACAGATTTAAATTGTCAGCGTCATATCAGTTTGGCAACAATTGTCACTTACGTGGATGTAAAGAAAGTTAACGTCAGTGCGCGGGCGACCGAGCAGACTTTTATAAGGATCCAGAGCTATCTCCAAAACTTAGTTTTATACTGATTTCGAGCCACACAGAACCTTAAAACTTTTAATACTATTGTGAATTAAGACTTGTAATGGTGGAGAAGAAATGAAAAAAATGCTTGGAGGTATTGCCTCAAGGTATTTTACAGGAAGTCTAAAGAAAGTTTACCAAGAAATTAGCTTCGAGTGAAAAGAAAACACCCTGCTAATCAGGAGTTTTTAAATGTCAAGCTTCTTTTCCTAAAATTTAGTCGTTCTTACCTTTAAATCTGGTGATTCCTTTCCTAATCGATGCAGATTTGTCTCGATAAAATGTTTTTTTTTCGGCGGCCGGTAGACTCTTTCGCTTGGACTTAAGTATTGCGACCCAGTCAAACCATCCATAAGGCGCGGGTACTGCCAAAATTCAATCTCGAAATTTCCTTTCCGTGTGTCATTAGTTGTGACATAGATTAGAATTTGCAGAACAATTTAGAAAGATTGGCATTGGCATTAAACGCCATTAACACATGAGATAAACCTACACTCAATGGCAAAATTTGTCGTTTTACCCAACCAGGAAGCTTCTTTCTCACTTTCATGATAGGCGATACACCCTCATTAATCGTTTTAATGCATAGGACCTGTCTTTGTTTAAATATTCGATTGCTTGAATGCAAATTCAACAAAAAAAAACATAGCTAGTTTGTATCGATAAATCATCACTCGGAAAGTAAAATGCCTTCGATATACTACAAGTATACATGAACCGGCAAACATCACATGAGATTTTTTGTCAACTGTTCTTCGCTAAGTTAAGACAGAAAATCATCTACAAAGACGACCCAAAAATCCTTTATATCTTTGATATCGAGTCCATATAACCGAGGAGCGATTGATGTTCCTGTTCCTGAAATACCTCCTTTTTAATAGTTTCCAAGTGTCATAAAAAGTATTCCCTGTTTCATGCATGTGAGATTAGGTATTATTCTGACTCAATATTTAACATGTACAAAACGTGTTTTCCGTTCATCGATAAAGCACTGATAATTTTCGATTTTTAAGTCATAAATGAAACAATCTTAAGAGTTGAAAATCATAAGCCGTACAAATCTTGCTAATCGTTGCAGCCGCGGCTTGTTGTTCGTGACGACTGTTACTCGGTAACGAAGACAACAATACCAAAAACATTTTCAACGGAAACAATAGGATAAGGAAACACAAACGATAGCTTCAAGCGAGAATTTGTACGGCTTATGATTTTCAACTCTTAAGATTGTTTCATTTATGACTTAAAAATCGAAAATTATCAGTGCTTTATCGATGAACGGAAAACACGTTTTGTACATGTTAAATATTGAGTCAGAATAATACCTAATCTCACATGCATGAAACAGGGAATACTTTTTATGACACTTGGAAACTATTAAAAAGGAGGTATTTCAGGAACAGGAACATCAATCGCTCCTCGGTTATATGGACTCGATATCAAAGATATAAAGGATTTTTGGGTCGTCTTTGTAGATGATTTTCTGTCTTAACTTAGCGAAGAACAGTTGACAAAAAATCTCATGTGGTGTTTGCCGGTTCATGTATACTTGTAGTATATCGAAGGCATTTTACTTTCCGAGTGATGATTTATCGATACAAACTAGCTATGTTTTTTTTTGTTGAATTTGCATTCAAGCAATCGAATATTTAAACAAAGACAGGTCCTATGCATTAAAACGATTAATGAGGGTGTATCGCCTATCATGAAAGTGAGAAAGAAGCTTCCTGGTTGGGTAAAACGACAAATTTTGCCATTGAGTGTAGGTTTATCTCATGTGTTAATGGCGTTTAATGCCAATGCCAATCTTTCTAAATTGTTCTGCAAATTCTAATCTATGTCACAACTAATGACACACGGAAAGGAAATTTCGAGATTGAATTTTGGCAGTACCCGCGCCTTATGGATGGTTTGACTGGGTCGCAATACTGAAGTCCAAGCGAAAGAGTCTACCGGCCGCCGAAAAAAAAACATTTTATCGAGACAAATCTGCATCGATTAGGAAAGGAATCACCAGATTTAAAGGTAAGAACGACTAAATTTTAGGAAAAGAAGCTTGACATTTAAAAACTCCTGATTAGCAGGGTGTTTTCTTTTCACTCGAAGCTAATTTCTTGGTAAACTTTCTTTAGACTTCCTGTAAAATACCTTGAGGCAATACCTCCAAGCATTTTTTTCATTTCTTCTCCACCATTACAAGTCTTAATTCACAATAGTATTAAAAGTTTTAAGGTTCTGTGTGGCTCGAAATCAGTATAAAACTAAGTTTTGGAGATAGCTCTGGATCCTTATAAAAGTCTGCTCGGTCGCCCGCGCACTGACGTTAACTTTCTTTACATCCACGTAAGTGACAATTGTTGCCAAACTGATATGACGCTGACAATTTAAATCTGTTGTTAAATTCGATTGTAATTTTCCTTCGTAACTGCACGTATATTTCGAATTCATCATTAATTTCCACTAAGCTGTTTAATTACCAGGCGGTTCATACGCTATCATCATTATCGTTTCAGTTCGACTTTTCGAAGTTGATTCTCATCTCCGCCAAACGTTTTTGTATCTTGAGTTGTGAATTTGTTCGCGCCTTCACTAAATTGTGTATCAACGTGATCGGCCATGCTCAAAAATTTTAAAGTCTCTTTGGAGCTTTTGTTTCTATCGATTTTATAGAGACGTTTGAAAAAAAAAACTTCGGAAGAACTGAAAATTACGCATTTTTAAGTGAAATATATGACGTACTATTCTCCTGTCTTACTGATCTGAAGAAAAATGTTTTGCTCCATGCAGGCGGAGGGAAATAGGCCACGTTCGATATATCAATATTCCAGCATGGCTCCGAGGCTTTCGGGTCAAAATTGCAAATTTTTCAAGTTTCTTTTGTTCCTCAATTCCCAAGAGAGACTTGGATACAAAGAAAACAACGCCAAATAAGGATGTTTGACCCGAAAGCCTCGGAGCCATGTTAGAATATTGATATATCGAACGTGGCCTATTCTGGTTAATTTACTTACTGTCACCTGTCTCCTTGATAAATACGCTCATTTGTAATGGTAATAGGACTGAGTGGAGTCCAATTCGGTCTGTAATCATACGAGTGATATCAAAACGGACGACCGCGCAGCGGGAGTCCGATTTGTTTATCACGAGTATGATTAGTAATAGTAATTGGACCGAGTGGAGTACAATTCAGGGAGTAATCGAGCGACTAATTTCAAAATCGGCCGAGCGCGAAGCGCGAGGCCGATTTGAAATTACGAGCACGATTACTCCCTGAATTGTACGACACGAAGTCCAATTACTAATTAATCGTATCTATAACAAATTTCGGGGGAAAAAATGTCTTCTGAGAACTTTTGAGCGAAAACGTCTGTAGCGCTTTTCCTAAGTTTTGAAAACTGTAGAAAACATTGCAAAGGAAGCCATTGAAGCGCGCGTAATTGGCGTGAAAATCACGTGGGTATCCAATTACAGGTGTCCGATTAAAAAAGTTCAAATCGGACAGCTGTAATTGGACACCCACGTGATCGCGCGCCGATTACGTGCAAATAGGCGCGCGCAGAACCAATCACGATTGAGAATTTTGTTATAGATACGATTACAGACTGAATTGGACGACACGAAGTCTTATTACCGATTAATCATAAAAATTACAATTTCCGAGAAAAGACGAACAGCCAAGTTATGAAAGAAAGGGAAAATTTGCATTTAATGTCGCTCTGAAATTGACAACAGTCAAAATGGATTTGCTGGTTGCCAAGTGACGAGCGAAAAACAAGTCTCAACTCTCAAGTCAGTCAAAAAAAGCAACCATGCATGAAAAACGCACAAGCAGACTGCGCAGAACTTTGCAGAATTTGGCAGGAGCCATAATCAGGGACGGAGACCGTAAGTCTTAGGATGCCCGCGGACCCATGATATGGGACAATTTTTCTATTTTTAGAACAAATTGCGCCATCTTGACGTCATATATCCGCGCTGATCCACGCACGTGTGTTGGGCTCTCGCGTGGATGTTGTCAAGTTGTGTGATGAAATGGTGAGAGTTGCGAGATTCTCTTGCCGATTTTTCACAACGATGACAGGGAATAGGCAGAGAAGAAGAACCAGGGCTCTTCTATGGACTTTTAAGCTCTGATTTAATGAAAAAGGTGTGTTTTTCAGGGTCGAGAATTTCTTTAATATCGCGCTGTGAATGAATAAAATCCGCTCGCCGGCTCAGTATTTGTAGAGAAAAGTTCTGTAAGACAACTGGTTGATCCGGTATCGAGTTAATTTGTGAGTTTGCCAAACAAAGCTTTATCATAACCAAAACCTGTGTTTGATAGGTTCTTGTTGTTTCTGCTCGTTTGGCGAGTTTGCAAAAGTTTTTGAAAGACAAGTCGCGTACGAGTAGTTCATTTGCATAGTGCAGCGCGTGCGTCGGTCGCTGTTGTCAGATTGTGAACAAATCGTGAAAGAGATTTGTGTCGTTGTCTTTTGTGCTGAGATACTACAACAATTTTAACCAACGTTCTCCAAAAGGCTACTAACATCATGTGTGTTTCTTTCACATAGTGAAACTTTACACTGCGAAAATAAAATAGACAAGGAGTTTTGACTCAATCGAAATCTTTATTCGAGTTCATTAAAAGTGTCATCGTATAAACTTTTCTGATTATTTCTGCTGTATTCGCATACATAGTTTCAGCTAAGCTTTTAATATGTTCTCAAACATTAATCAACCTTAAACATATTCAAAAACTAGAGATATTATATGAGTTCGATGTACGTTTTCACACCAAATTACGAAGTCCAATTTGTCATGTTTTACTAGCTGTGCAAAACACGCATCGGCGGGCGCTCTCATTCATCGACAACAGACAGTTTATTGGATTTTTACACAAACAAAACTAAGCAGCACCTACGGACATAAACCTATTGTCACTTATTGGTCCTAAACGCTGCTATATCCAACTAGTTTTTTTTCTCTGTTGTGGAAAATTTAGATTGGAGTGGCAAATTTAGATTGGAGTGTGAATTTCTTGTATAAAAAGAGCAGCGGAACTCAACTTGATCAGCGATATAAAGCGGGACATACCTAAATTCGGCACTGTCTTCTTAAACCGGAGCAAAATTCCAACAGTCATAAAGGCGTTGAGTTGTGGGCCAAAAGCATAAACGATTTCGGGAGTTTCGGACGTCATTTCCCCTGCGCGACATCCGCGAAAATCCTCGCAGCAATGTACGAGCGTGTGCCGCAGGTGATGGCGCAATTTGTTCTAAAAATAGAAAAATTGTCCCATATCATGTAGCCTGAATTTCAGCCGTCTCCTCCTCTCGCTAAGTCTCGGGAGAGAGACGTCTCTCTCCCGAGACTTAGCGAGAGGAGGAGACGGCTGAAATTCAGGCTACATATCATGGCGCCAACCCCAATACTAGAAAAGGCGCGGGCTTAAGGTCTCCGTCCCTGATTATGGCTCCTGAATTTGGTTAAAATTCCTAACGCTTGCCAAGGCAGTTTTTCCTGCAAAATTCAAGGTTTTTAAGCTAAGTCGATAGACAGCTCACTTCAAAAGAGCAGAGAGTCAATGATGATTCTTCGTTTCCTTGGCTTTTCGGGACGGGGACTTTCTCTTAAGGTGCTGGTGTTTTATATACAAAACTGTTTAAAATTTAAAATGGCGCCGAGAGATTCTATTTTGTGGCCATGCTGTACTTGGACGACGGCATACTGGTGAATTCTGCCACATTCACTAATGAAGAAACTTGGTTTGAACTGACTGGAACTGCTGGTCGAACGTTCTCCTATAGCTGGTGGATTTCATTTGCTGAAGCTGCAGGCACCGAACTGCGCAAAGGAAATGTTAAAGAATTCGAAATTGCAGATGTAGAGCTGGATTGTACAGGCACGTATCCGCTAGCAATGTGAAATAATTCTCGTCTTTCACTGGCAGTTTAATGCATTTTTGTTTTTGGCTTTACAACATTCTTCCTATGCTGCCATCCATGATTTAGTTGCTCGAGCGATATTTTTGGAGGCTGCGGTTTTACTATTGTTTGTTTCTGAAATTTCTCCGTCTGATACAAGTGGAAATCTTAACTTGGTCTACTGCCATTGTTCCTGTATCTTGATTTTGTTGAACAAAATGAAATTCTCGAGGGAGATAATACTATCGTACTGTACAGTGGTATTACAGTCGGGTGGATGTTTACCTCCGTTTGCCGCTGTTGTTGCGCAGCGACATAAAACAATGCTGTGGAGGGCTGAACTTTATCTGAACATGTCAACATCCACAAAGGAACTCGTCTGGATAGTTCGCATAAACATTTGTGCCATAGGATAAATAAATCACTACTGTCTTCTAAAATATAATCATTGTTCAAGGGAAAAAATTCTCCATTTTGAAGAAAGTCCCAATTTAGGAGTTTGTACACTTGTTTCTATGGTAATTGAAACCAAGGTTGTGATTGGTTGATTTAAACTTCAACTTTAAATGTTATTGGTTAATTTTAACTACAACTTTAATTTGGATGTGATAGGTTTATTGAACTGTCCGATAACAAGGTGTCTGATAACAAACTGTCCGATAACAACTGGACAAGTGAATTAGTGGGAAATAGGAGTTCTTTTAAACCAATCACAACCGAGGAAATTGTAATTTTTATGATTCACAGTATCACAGTTAAATTCCATCTTCCGGAAATTCAGAATTCCGGTGAACCTCTGACTTAGGACTCTCGAATACTGAGATTTTGGATCTAAATTTGATTTTCATCAGATATAAACGATGTTGTATCTCAATTCTAAACCCAAAATTCCAGATTGCTGACTTTTTCTTGATTGTTTTTTAGCAGTATCCATGACTCTGATCTGGTACTCATTGTTCCACAATTTAACCGCTACGCTGAGAGCCAAACTGGTTGTTCCGGAGTATTTTTCTTTTCATGTATCGATTTTTAAGACATCCATGAAAATATATGAAAATCAATTCATCGATCGATTTATTCCCAACCCTTCAACTTGAATTTCTTTTACTATTTTTAGCTCAAAAGGAGCGGTCATGTTAACGGAAGGAAGAACAAACTAAATTTATTCTCGAACCTGGTTGACCGGTTGCGTTTCGTTAAAGAACCGTCCTGTTTTAAGAGGGTCTGGATGGGGGGTTACAAATGTCAGTTGTCAGTTAAAATTTTGGCGATTTGTCAGTTGTCAGTTAAATTGAAGGCCATTTGTCAGTTGTCAGTTAATTGGCTCTTAATAATTAATTAAGTAATTTAGTTACTTCTTTTTTTCTCAAAAATTTAGCTCAAAGGGCGCATTAAATGTACATTTTATCACTAATTCGTTTATTGCTACACTAATAACCTTTCTTTATCAAATTTGGAGTTGAATTCATTACAGACGGTTATTTTTTGCAAAAAGTTATTTTCTTCAAGCGTGCGGGAGCGAGTGCGCGAGAGCGAGTGCGCGAGAGCGAGTGCGCGAGAGCGAGCGTGCGAGAGCGAGCGCGGAGGTGACAGTGGCCGCAAAGCGGGCGCAGAAAAGAATGTATTTCTCTATCCCCAGGGCCAGCCCCTTACGTTCGCGCGCTTTCAAATCCCCCACGGTTTCTATTTTGTTAGTGTGATCTCGACGAACTATGGACAAAATCAGTAGAAGGTCTGTGGACAGACTAGCAGGAAATAAGCCCAGTGGCATACAATGGTCAGTGAATTAGTATTTCATTTGAAGGGGTGAAGTGTTAGATTTCTGTAATGTTCGGTTTTTAGCTGATGCACCGCATGTTTTAATGTATGAATTTACATATGATCCACCGACACACACCACTAAAATCTGACGTGTGCCGATCGCTCCAGGAAAGGTGTTGAGAAGCAAGCACACGGGGTGGTTCGCACCGCTGCCGCATAGTTACAAAATGTAGTCATACATTAATTTATGCCACTGTAATTATAACACAAATAATTTCAAGAAAAATAAATGTTACATAGTGCATTACGTGAAAATAAGAGCGAAAATATTCTGAAAGCGTAGCAGTACCCAGAAGCGGGTTTTCCGGACTAACTTGCATGCTTATACACGACTACATGAAACAAATACACAAGCACCAAGAATACATACTGTTCATTTCGCCTCCTGAGTCACCCAGCATACTAGGAAGTTCCAGCTTCCACTGGTCGTCCGTTGTGATGGCGAAGTTATCACTTTTCCCGCCC